>CM031236.1:563174231-563216731 GCA_018340775.1 Taxus wallichiana var. yunnanensis | reverse complement strand
TCACTTTGACGATTGTCTAGTAAATTATAAAATTTATAAGGAAGCCCATTGACAGAACTGGTTGATGGAATTTTAGGTTGAAAACTGAGCTCATCCATTAGTGTGACCATAGCTGCTAATGTTAAGGGAGATGAGTTTATATATCTAGCTTAATTTAGTTGATCCACAAACTTTTGTTAGGGAAGACTGCTAACGTTAAAGAGAGATGAGTCTATATATCTTCTCTCAAACATTAATTGATTTGATCCAAACACTTTTGTTTAACAAAACTGAGCTGATCCATTTGTGTTACATGAGCCGTCAATGTTGAGATATATATGAATCTTTATATCTTCTCGGAAAGGTTCACTGATTTGATCCAGGAGTTCTGTCCAGAAAATATGAACCGATCCGTTAAAGAGAAATAAATATATATTTTTTCTTTTAGGGATAATAAACTTGATCTAATGGGAACAAAAAAATAATGTTCAAAGAGTTGGGATCTAAGCGGATGTATGTTGAAAGGTTGATTGACCTTATCAAGGACTTTTCTTAAGATCTCGTGGTCATCAGAAAGATGAGACCATATATACTATATACGATATATACATTTAATGGAGTTGATTGAGTTATTTGTCCGAAGAGGATCCTGGAAAATTTAGCTACTTTTCCGGAAATAGTAAAAAGGAGTCTGTGAGGTGATTTGCGATTTATTTTCTGGTTACCTTTCTACAGGCAGAGCTGTTAATGGCCACCGTTCACTGGTTCAGAAAGATGACACGATATATACTATATAAATGTAACATTCTGATTGGCTGACAAGAAGTATTTCTTTGAGTAAAGAGTAAACTTGTTTTAATTAAACACAAATGGTGGTGCCCTAAGCCATTCGTTCACTGTCTGATATAACCTCTTTCCTAATATTGCAAACTTGATTTGTTGTAGAGTCTCGCCGAAAGTATCACAATTTACATTGCCATTGAAAGATACAAATGTTATATCGTGGCCTCACCCTTATACAAATGTTATATACATTTGCTAGTTTTTGTTCTTTCATATGTAAGTTTTGAGCAGCGAACTTCTAGTGCAATTTCTATATAAGTGATCTCAATTTCTATATTTTTTTTATTAAGGATAAAAGTTTTTACTTGGCTTCTATAGGCATCACAACCAAGACCAAAAAGAATAAAATGAAAAGAGTATTCAAGCTGTAACAAAAGAAGTGAACTAAAATAGTTGAATCCACCTTGAGATAAAGAAAGAACGTTCATACGAAAAAAACAAGCCTAGAAAAGGAGACAAAGAAAGAATATCAGACCAAATCGGAGTGAAATGGAAGGAAACCAAAACGCTACAAGTTTTTAGTCTTAGATTTTCTAAACACAACACGGCTCCAACCATCATATAAATGACCCTCCAAGTCTTCCACATCACAATCTAGAAGACCAAAAGTGTTCATAATGTATTCCCTATAGCCCAAACCCTCCAAGAAATCAAGAATTTTAAACCGTCATGTTCACAATGAGCAACTATTGACACAATTTTTGAAGACTTAGCATCCTTAATGGGAAAATTTTCCCTTTTAATGTTTAACACTCTTGCAAGTATTGCCATGAGGGTTTTCAACCATTAGCCCTTTGACTACACAAACCTAAAATATTCTCCTACCTCTTGGTACATACCCACCATTTGGTAATTTTCCTTGTTCACGTTATAGTTAAAGTCATTGGAGCTTCCCTGCGTTAGAGTCAACGCGTTGCCCTACCTCCAAGTCCGCCAAGAAAACAATTGTGACACTCTCCTACGCTGAGTCAAGAGCCGCCACAACACGTTTACATGGGTCATTGACTTGAGCAACCATGTTGAGAGAAATAAGTAGTGAGACCACCACTCGCTCGCGTGCCCTCCAAGACTTTCGCTCTACCGTATGGGTGACCACCTTAAAGGATGACGTATTTCAAATTTACTCCACCAAGTTAGGCGGCCAACCCTCAAATACCTCATGCTTTATATTGAAGTTAATCTATAATTGTTTATTTGTATTCAATTTTAATTTTTTTCTATATTTTATTTCCCACATATGGTATCAAAGATTTAGGTTTAACTAGTCTAATTATGTCTATATCTATAGTGAGCCTTACAAACCCTAAATCCCACAATTCGACAAAAAGTAACAAGAATACTAAATTATTACTATGAAATCTTTGTTATTCTCTCAAGATATGTGGGAGTTTGTCAACTGGTTTTTAGAGCTAGCATATTTAGCAACATACAATACTTTGAACTAAGAAGATAAGGGTATATTCATGGCAATAAAAAAAATGATTCAAATGCCATCTTTTATATTTTTATGGATTATTTAAAAATACTTACTTACATGAGATATCTACCTATATCACCTATATCCATGCGGCTTCCAAACTTGAAAAGTCAATTTGGCTAAAATAGAAACCTACACATTGACAATGTCAATTTGCATAACATAGGATATTGTAAGTTTAAATATATGAAATTTTAACTTGAAAATATAATTTCTAACTTATAATTTGAAAAATTAAAATTTCAAATAAAAAATGGACAAAGTCAATATTGAACCGAAAAATGAAAAAAACAATATTCTTGAATTAAACATTCGATGATGTTAATTTTTAACTTGTAAATTCTAAATTTCGATTTGCAACTTGCAAATTAATAAAAAAATTATAACTTTCAAATTGAGAAAGTAAATTTAAGACTTTCAATTCTTAGTTTGCAATTTTACAAAGTTGATTTGTGAATTTAATTGATAAACTCATTTCTGACAACTTGAAAGTGAATTGGCGATTGGAAAAGTGACACAATCAATTTGTAAGTTAGAAACTAAAAATCTCAATTCATAACATGTAGCTTAAACTCGTTTGGCAACTTGACTTGAAAACTTAATCAACTTGCAAAAATTAAAGGGGTGAATTAAATTTGCAAATCTAGTAAATTAGAAATCAATAATGTCAAATTTAACAACCTAGGAACCTATAATTGTGAAGAAAAAATGAGATAAACTATTGGCCTAGTCCCGGACAAGTCATAAGTCTAGTAAAGAAAGGGGAATAAGAATTTAGGAAGTCAAAAGTTAGGATAAAATTTTAAATTTGCACTCAAAGTTTGAAAATTTAGTTCACACTAACTTTTAAACACTACAAACATTTTTTCTCTTTTAAGATATATGGACCTATTTTATCCATTCCATCAATTTTAATTGATTGGAGTTGGTCGATTGAAACCAAATTTTATTTATATCCTTCGTTTTTGGGACAAAAACTAGCTTTAGCTTGGGGACGTGACATGGATTATAAAATGGAAAAATGAGACATAATTAAGCTCTATAATATCTTATCTATTAATTTCCATATACCAAGGAATCAAAAGTATAATAATAATACTAACCCATTTTCATTATGTTTAGTGTAGAGGAGAGAAAAATAGGAGACTAACATGGGAGAAAATAAATATATAGGAAAATGAAAGACATGTAAGCTAAAGTCTAGAGCAACTCAAAAAAGCAGTAGATATTAAATCTTGATACACATGGGTCTCTTAAAAAAAATTAAAACCAAATTTCTCTATTCGATTTGTAATCCTTTTCATGATGTTCTTGCTCTTGTCATGGAAATAATTCATTCTCTTCTTCAAATTTTGTTCCATTCTTTATAGAATTTTCTCACATTAATTTTTCATCTTGTAGTTGTTCTATACTAACATAAAAAATGAATCATTTTATGATAATTTTTGTGTCTTTGATACTCCAAAATCTTCTTATATATTTACAATCTCCATAGGATATTCTTCATGAGAAATTTGAATGTTTGATTTTTTAATTGTTGTATCTATAGTTCTCATATATGTATAAGTTGCTCCTTCATGAAATAATAAGTTATTTCTCTCTTTTGAAACTTCATACCAAGTTCAATTCCTTCTTCTTTCTTGATTACTTCTTGACACCTGAATTATAATTCCTTATCATCATATACTTGTCCTCTATCTTGTTTTTGAATTTCACCATCTTTTTCATCTTCTTGACTGAGGATTATCTTTTCTTGTAAATCTTAAATTATCTTTCCATATTTAAGCTGAAATTTTTGCCCTCTCGAAATATTAAGGTCTAAAATTGGACCTTGTCAACATCATTCTTTATACATGAAATCACACACTCAAAGAAAATATTAGAATAAATCATTTGAGGATTTTTAACTCTCAAAGTAATTTATGCTTTAAGCCCTCAATTATTATTTTGTTTCATTTACTCTTAACATCAACCCTTCCTTAGGTTCACAAATTAACAAGATTTTCAACTATCTCAAAAATGTAATTTCTATCTTCAAGGAAATTTTTATCCTTTTTATTTTTCTTCTCTCAATTATAAAATTGATTAGACATTTTAATTTTCTCTTTAACTCCCATTTATTTCATGGGTTCTTCATACACTCTACCATGAGCTCCATCAATGATATCTTTTGCATTATATCATCTATTTCGCTTAGAAATATTCTTCTTCTTGTTTTCTTCATTCCTATACTATCTTTTAAATTTTTCTTTAGGTATCGTGATTAGTGGTGTCTTTCCCTATATCTAAAGGAGGCTCTCAGACTTCAAAAATAGTCCCTTCATCCCCCCTCGACATAGGTTGCTTCTTGATAGATCACATCTTTCCTTATGTTTGCTCTCTCCCGATACGGGCACAAGAGGTACCTCGACATCAGAATGGGATCTCATATCGAGATCCATCCGGACCGAGATACTACCTCATATTCCAAGTTCTTTTGTTAATACCCCCATGTACCACGGATCAGTCGGTGGAGTATAGAGGACTCATCTAGACTTGTCTTTCTCCTGACACCAACTTTCCAAACTCTATGTAGGTTAACCTACAAGACATAGTCATATCGCAAAGTATTTCCACTCGGTTTTGGCTGCTAGGTGATAACATCATAGTTAGGGATTTTCTTCATATCCTCTCTTCTACACGCTTGTTTCTGTTGTAGCCCTTTCTTCACATTCTTATTTATTTTCTATTCTTTATCTTTTCTTTTTGTTCAGGGTACCTTTTTGTTCTTCTTACTGGCTCTCTTAGCATTGTACTATACAATCCCATTTACCTCCTTTTTGCGGTTATTTCTTGGACATTAATATCATTATTTTATCATATCTTATCTAGTTCTTACTTCCTTAAACTCTCTATATCTTTCTCTTAACTTTATCTAGTAAGTCTTTTTCACCTTGATCCATTTTTTTTCTCACCTAGTCTATTACATATTGGTATTTTGAATTATTCTTCCAATTCTTCTTATCTTAGATATATACCTCTTGATAAATCACAATTCTCATTGCCCTTGAACTCAACTCATCACTTTACTGTCTTAAGACCTCTCTTTTCTTTTACATGCTCTCAAACCTCAATATCTATGACTACCTCAACCCATTTTTTACTACCTACAAGGAAACAATTGCAATATTAGCACTTTTACATTCTTATTATGTTTTAAATATCTTTACCTACACTTTGATACAAAAATGATGTAAGTATCATGTTATCTTATCAAACTATGATGTGGGTATTCAACAATGTCAAGAATTAGATCTATTTGAATGAGCAATAAACTTATTTATATGAAAATGTACTACCTTAATGTTGGGTAATAGAGAAAGAATACTTCATAAAATTACTGAATACACATCAAGCACCACAATTTATATAAAGATAAGTGTTTTTATTGGAAGGAACCATCTTATAGATTGAAGCCATGAAGGCATAACCAACATGGTTGGTTAAAAAATGTAATAATAATATAACATTCCCTCATTATTACATTGTTTCTAAAAATTTACCCCTATAAAATTTTAAATTTCACATTTCCAAGAGACATGGTGAGTATATATGCAATATTCAAATCTAATGGGTAGTACTTGGAGCTAGATGTAGTGGTTAAAGACTTTTCTAGAATGTAACTTGAAATTCAACCTCAATCTGATTTGTTCTCTCATGGAAAACTAGATTTTTCACAAGCTTCAACGCACTCTAATTGTCACAATGAATGATGGGTGGATTTTATTAAGGAATTCTCATATTTTCTGAAATACACTATAACTAAATCACTTCGAACACATATCCTCATGTGGCATGATTTTACGAATTAGTGGATGAGAGAGAAAAAGAGTTTCCTTTTACTAATCCAGGAAATAGGTCTAAATTTGAGATGGAAAGTATAACCTAAAGTTTATTTCTTGTCATCAATGAGATCCAACAATATAGTCTCGATTTTTTATATCCGTGTAAGAAGAACTGATATTTCTTTTGATACTCCAAACTATAATCAATTATACCTCAAAACATATCTCAACACATGCTTCAATGCTACCCAATGACATTTCTTTAGATCATGTGTGAATTTGAAAAGATAGCTCATAGAAAAATTAAAGTTTTGGTAAGGTATTAGTCAAATAAATGAGACTCCTAACAAGATGTGTGTAGTGAGTACCATCTACTTGAGGTTAATCCTAGAAACTAGAAAGTTGAAAACCATTTTCCCTTGGAGTGGAAATAGGTTTAGAATCACATATACCATACA
The DNA here is from genome assembly GCA_018340775.1 of Taxus wallichiana var. yunnanensis. NCBI lineage: Eukaryota > Viridiplantae > Streptophyta > Pinopsida > Cupressales > Taxaceae > Taxus > Taxus wallichiana. The sequence continues at coordinate 563,210,150 of CM031236.1, read as the reverse complement.
TCTCAAGGGGTGTATTGGTGTATTTTTTTATTAATGGTAAATGGTTTTGAAGGGGACCATGCCTTATAGAATAAAGAAGGGATCAAGAGTTAGGTAAAAAAATATATCCCGTAAACACCTATAATTTTATTAAAAATATAATATTACTAATATTACACTAACTATGCTATTCCCCACAAATTGATGACACTTTGTCAATTAGACTCATTTTTCCCTCAACTCCTCTTAATCAACCACTACACATTAATTAAGCCTCTTATTTTCATTCAACCAATAAACCTTATTATTGGCTAACTCCAACTTCCATAACATTAAAAATCTATCCAAGCCTCCTCTAGATGCTCCCAAAAATACTCCTAAGCCTTCTTGGGATCCCTATTCAATCTTAAATGATTAATTAGATTCTAATCTAGTCAAAAAAATATTTGACTTACTAATAGTGATTTTGGACTTACATTTTGTCCTACATGCACCAAACTCATACCATTCTTGGAATGATAAACCTATAAATAGAACCCTCATCCTCATAATTTCTTAGAACACTTTTCCTCCTCTAGCATTAAATATAGGGATTTAAGATCTTGACCATTTATCTGTTGATTTAGAGCTAGCATCTTTAGAGTGCATCCATTAACCGAAGATTGGGTTATATGGAGAGAACCATATGGTCTTGAATCCATTACTAGTGAGACTCCATTCTGAAACCTTGAGATCATAGTAACAAACAAATTTTATTGATAATGATCTTATTAGGTTCATTTTAAAGTTAGCATTCAAAGAGTAGAGATGGATTTAGGCATGTAAGTTTGATTGTTTCAAAGTTATAATGCATGTTAAAGAAGTTAGTCTCCTTAAAATCTTATCTTGATGGTTTATATTTAGATTAGTTTACATCTTTGAAAGTCTTAGGTGTTTATTTTCATTTCTTATAGCTTTAGTAATTTATACATGAAAACATATGGCACACTCGATACAACCTTACTCCATAGTCCATATATCTTTATTTCAAGATTTTTCATTTACATCATTTTTGTTAACCGTTACATGCATTTTGAGGATTGGATAGATTTTTCCAACCTTTTATATTTTGATTATTCCTTTTGCATGTAAATTTAATGGGTTTGTATTAGAAATTAATTTCAAAAGTAATGTTCTAACTTGTTTGTGATTTCAAAAGTCAAGTTTCCGTCTTTTTTTGTGTCATTCCATGTACATGCATAGGCATTAGAAAGGGGCGCATGTACGTTTGAACTCGCACACACTTGTTTGCTGGGCTTCGCATACATTCCCAAGAGTGTGCATAATTTTTATTACCCACGCATATGCTTCTTTTCATTTTTCACCCTCTGTACTAAGATTTAATATATGCTTACATACATAAAGAAGGGTTTGCAAACACTTGGAAGGACATGCATACGTCCCTTGGGACACAAATACATTTTCTTACCCCTCGTGTTATCTTTATTTTTGACAAGCACTCACATACACTCATAGGGGTGCACATATGCTAAGAAGGGTGTGTAGGTGCTTATCTCCCACACATGCGTAAATACTAAATGTGGTTACGGTAGAGGTGCACATATATTTCTAGGCATGTGCATACATTCTTTAAGTCAAGTAGGCATTGTAATTAAACTTAGACATTGTGCAAACTAACAAAGTTTATTTTCTTTGACTTTGTAATAAATTACAAGGTTTTGTTGAGTTATATTAGTGGTTTTCATAGTTGTAATTTGATTTATAAGGCTAGTATCACATATTATCTTCCTTTTCACCTTCTAGGTGATCTTGCGAATTAGAAATGATTCAACACCTCTTTCATGCTTTCAAAAACACTTCATTTAAAGATTCATAGGGAATAAACATAAATTTAGATAAAATAAATGAGTTATACGTTTGATTTGTAGGATTTATTAATTTTTATTAACTAGTGGGATTTCACATTGCGTATGCTCTTCCTTTGTGTCTTGCAAGTGATCGCAGGAATTAGAAACAATGTTTAGTCCTCTTTTTGTATTCTTTGTAAACTACTAGTTTTTTTTTAAGGACCATATCGCTCATGAAATAATCGGGATCTAAACAAGGCTGATGTGTTTTTGTAGCTTATCAACACTATGGAAAACCTCATTAAGCTAAAATATTACAAAACAAACCACAATCAAAACACTTGATACGTAGGTTCAAATAAGGAAAACATGTCGATTTAAAGTAGGAGAAAATCTATTTGGCATAAGCCTTAATATAACAAGAGGGCTACTTTTAGGAACCCAAATGAGGTCCATGCAAGAGGGAACCTTCTAAATGAAACGATAAGTACTCCACTTACTTACTTGATTAGTGTTTTCTTGTGATTTTAGAGTCAAAGTTATCTCCGTAGAAAACCCAATGAAAACACAATCTGAACGTATTTTTATTCTCATTATGTCAAAGGGGGTAAAGTAAATCTGGAAAACTCAAAGGTTTAGTTAGTGTGAATTCCTTGGAAAATTGATATCACAAAGGTAGTTTTTGACACCTAGTTGAGAGAACCAATAGAAGCTATATCGTCTTCGAGTAAACTTGATCGTATCAAACCAAACATGTTTAATAGATATTTCACAAAGTAAGAAACTTTTTAGAGTTGAAACCTTGTTATTTAAATAAGGAGAGAGTCCATCCAAGTTTCCACTAAGTGTCATTCATCATGAGATTTAAAAGGAATTACTTTATCTTAGTTTCTCACTCACCCTAAGGCAAGGTGAAACTCTACGAAAGTGATGCAAAGTATATTTCAACCTAATTTGATCTACACCTTTTCTATCTTGTTTTCCATTTTTTGGGATAAAAGAGAACAAAACACATAAATACCACTAGAAATAATCATATCCACCACTTTTTTGGTCCACTTGCATTACTAGGTTGTAATGCCGAAATGCAAGTGTTGAAAGTGTGAATTGTACGTCTTCACATTATAGTAGGCCCCTTGTCTCAAATCCATATTTAGATACATTATCATTTGTAGCTAGGCTTGAGCCATCATTGATCTTCTTTAGAAGTGTTACATTGTTTGCATCATCTTGGCACAATTATGATACTTACATCACGTTTATAAAAACTTAAGTTAAGTATCCATATTGTAGCATTATGCTTCCACATCCTAACAAATCCTTAGTATACTTTGACGTTGTTTTTTAAAGATTACATCAATCTTGAAAAATTATTAATTACTTTCTTTTCACTATTTTGATATTATTTTTATGCTAATACCTCACTTTCTCACAAATATTTGGTAATGTTTCCCATTATTATTTTTGCATGGCTCACATGTTTAAAATCCATATTTTTAGGGTTTAGGTATCGCTTGTCTATAAAATCATCGTAAGTATCCTTTGATTGAAGATCATGTCAACCCCTTGCTAGTACTTACAACTTGTTCATTTCAAACTTGACTTAAGTACTAACATTGTGTTGATCCTATAGCATCAAAATATGTTTGAAAAAATTAACATAGGGTGTAGTTTATTGTTGATTGATTGGATTTATAAATACTTGCATGATTTTTCCTTACATGTTGTGAAACTAATAGATTTAATTGATTCATTATTCTTTAGTCCATGATTGATGAAATTTGAGACCGTAAATTTTTTATCATATGTTAAACTTAGGTTTGTTATATACTTTATTAGAGTGGACAAAAACTTTGGGAAACAAAACTCACAACAACCTTTATCAAAATAATGGAATCCAAGGAACGAGAGTTAAATAATTTTTTGGGTCACAATTTAGGATCCATATTGTCCAAAGTGAAAGAAATCAATGAGTTGATTGATCATAGTGGAAATGAGATTGATTCATTTCAAGATATCAAAAAAATTAATGTCACTCACCTAGAAATATTCATATTCCATAATAGGGATCGAGTTGATGTACGAATTTTACGCATGAGCTAGAAGACCCTAGCCAAGATATTCTTAACGAAGAGAAGATAAGATAAGATAAGATAATGTTATCAATGTCCAACATATGACCAAAAATTAGGTCAATGGGAGTGCAGAGTACAATGCAAACAAACCTAGCAAGAGGACCTAAATGGGTCACCCAAAATACAATGAGAGAAGGAGAGGAGGAGAAGGAAACAATAGAGGCCTAGAGACCAGAAATGAAGAAGAGAGAGATGGCTATGTGGGGAGGGAGTGGAAGAAGGAGCAACATACCCAACAACATCACCTTGCACTCAAGGCCAGATGGGAGTAACTCATAGTGCGCTAATGAGAAGAAGCAGAGACTGTGGAATTCCTAGGAGCCGGCATCCGAGAGGTAGGGGTGCCTCAAAGTAGGCCCGGTGGATTGTTATTCATGCGGAAGGGTCCTGGGACATTATTTAGATAGGGAGCCTTGGGTAGAAGGAACAGAGTCATGAGACCTAACGAACCTTGATGGGCATTTAAACATGTAACCAAATGCCACTTACCACCCTCATCGGGAGATAAATGGGAAGAAGGAAGTGATCAATCTAGTAACCATACATCGTGGGGAGGATGTAAGAGCTCACATCCCAAAGCCTCCGATGGCCTCCTGAAGGTAGAGAGAAAGACATCTCGATCCTAGTATCTTAAGAAATTTTTGAAGGAAGGAAGCTCGCGGAACATGCAATGGAATCTCCCACGAATATCATAGTAAAAATACATCTTATAATGAAGTGTTCTTCGGTTTCAACCTCCCGGAGATAGAAAAGTAGGCAAGTCCACTACGAGCGGTCAAACCGATGATCAGTCTTAATATGGAGTCGATGTGAGCCCACTCGAAACGTGCCCAGATATATACTAAGGGCCTGTAACCAATGCTAGGAAATGTACATGAGTTTGAAAATTACCCCATCACGGACCTAATAAATTACACCACATAGAGTGACATCTTCGAATACAACCCCCTAGGGGTTGGTCCATGTGTTGGATGAACTGTTTGTAGATATCATCTCTGATTATCCTATGAAGATCTTGTTGGTTGGGTAGTAGATGGGAGACGGTCCATCTAGATGCCAATGGACTCGAAGAGGTATGAAATACAAGCATACTAGCAAAGTGACATCGTCTAATTTGATATGAGGATGCAATATCTTCAAAGGAGTAGTAGGCAAGATATGTGTACTTGTCCTTGTAAAAAAAAAAAAGAATACCCCGAATACGGTGCAATGTAAAACACAAGGCTCAAGATGGTCTCCAAATGAATAGGGTGAGCCCCAAACTCAGCAAGGATAATGTTTTTAGGAACAAATTATTTGCACCTTATAATGCCTTTGAGCATGAGGATCTGAACGTGCTCGATAGTGGCCCAACTCGACTCCAAAAGAGATGGACCCCAAACTTTCGAACCATAGAACCATGGGCCTAATGAGGGAATCAGAGAGGGAAATATTGGAAGGAATGTCCTAAAAGTTTTGGTAGAAACATTGTCTCTCAAGAACCACCAAAGAACCATAGCCTTATTAACCCGGGGTTAGAGAGTAGGATGAAGGCTAAAACGAGGCCTAGAGAAAAGAATCCGTAGGTAGGTATAAGAGAAATTGATCTCAATATCCACACCCTTAAAGAATAAGTGGAGGTCTGAAGTATTTAGATAATTAAAAACCATAAATTTGGTTTTCCCAAGATTCATAGTCAGTTGTCGATGATCACGAGAAAGGCTTAAGGCATCAAGATGCCCCTAGAGACCCTCAAGAAGAAGTAAGGAGAACTACATCATTTGTAAAGAGGAGGATGTAAATTAGAACCACAAATACCTTACCTCACTAACATGGATGATAACATTGAGGTAAAACACACTTGAACCTATGGTACCAACGTTGAAGGTGAAATGTCAAAAAAGGTAGTATCTCAGTTACAACCCCTTAAAATTCCTCGCAACATGAAATGTGAACATGAGGAGTTACCTAATCCTCAAAATGAAAATGAAGAGGACCCTAAAAATGAGGAAGACACAGACAAATTTAAATATTCAAACCCTTAGAAAAAACTAACAAACTTGGCTTCCTCAAGAAGAAAAAACCTAAGAAAGGGTGCACCTCGAGAAAACCTTAGACTAAGGTTATTGAAATTTATCTTGAACCTCATGAAGATGAGACATTAAAGAGAATTTGAGTACTCATACCATATTCTCCTACGAAAGATAACCTCTTTACACAAGAGTTACAATTGATGAAGACCATGCTTATGACCCTTTATGAAGGTAACTTAGGTGAAAACAAGAACTATTAGTATGAGGAGCTATCTCCTTATCCTTTTGAAAGGGATATGTGGTGAGATACCATGTTTCTAAAGAATTAATATGGTCCTAAATTTGATAATAATAAATTAAAAGGTGAGCCTCATTATCACATCAAAGACTTCTATATGGTTTGCCAAGAAGTAGCTTTTAGTGAAAATTACCTAATAGATTTGTTCCCTCGCATATTAGGAGGAAAAGAATTAGAATGGATCCTTCATATACCAAGAAGGATGATAGTTACATATATTTCACTAGTAGGGAGGGTTAGCTAGCCGATTTCCTTTTATGCTTCATGAGAAGCAATTGGTTAGTATATTCATGCCCAAATTTTATCCGGACATTACATTTCACTTATATATGCAATAGATCACTAACTTTGAAAGTTATCGATAAAGGATGCCAAATTGAGAAGGATTTAATAGAAAAGGGAACAATTAAACTCTTTTTAAAGGACACATGAGATTCAAAACCTATGGAAAAGCCTAAGTTATTTTAAAAAATTAGAATATCATAGGGGTTGGAATCACTTAATCGAAAACGAGTTTAAACAATTCAAATTTGTCCTATTTTAAAACTTACTAAAGGTCCTAGTGAACATCTAGTAAAAGCGAAATTTTTTGTTCCCCTTAGAGACTGATTATCAATGATTTTAAGACATATAAAGGAGGTGAACATGATTCAATATTTGAAAATGGTGCCTTATGCATATGATGTGCCCAAAATAGAATGTTTTAAAGAGCATGACTATTGTGATTTTCATCTTGTCAAAGGGCACAAAATGGATAAAATTTTATAGCTGAGATAATTTATTCAAGACCTCATTAAGCATGGGAAGATTGAAGTGGACTCACCGAATCGGGACATAGGCCTAATGGAAAAATGGGAATCTTCAAACAGCCCTTCCCTATATATGATAAGAAAGGAATGAAAAATCCAGATCCGTGTCGGTCATCTAATGAATATAGAGTTGAAAATTACGTATATACTTGATTAATAATCCCTTTAATTCACTCATAAGTTTTATTAAATCGTCGATGATCGGGTAAATATTATTATAAGTATTAGCAATGATTGCACCATGGGAACATAATGTGCTCGCGTAGTGATTTTAGAACCTTCTTCTAATACCCCTCGAAAGGTTAGTATTATTTTTAGATCAACTTGAGAGAACCCCAACTAAGATTTCAATCTTAAACCTCCTCAAAATTTCAAGATATCAAAAATATATTATTTTCAAGACTCTTGAGAAGTCAAGAGTTTCAATAGATATCGATCCTTCACATCTCCAAGCCATGGTCATGAACTTTGTTCTTAACGACTACATTTCCTTTGTTGAGAGTGAAATTCCACTTCATAAACGAATGTAAAAATTACTCTATACATTGAGATACTTTTCAGTCATTTAAAGATGAAAAGATCTCTTGTGGATAACATATTTGTTTTAAATATTTACACCTTTTAGATAATCATGCAGCTTGGGCACACAAGAAAAAAATGTGGATTCTCACATAATGAAAATAAGCGGTTCGATAATGAGGAGCATTGATTAACTAGTACCATTGTGTTACCTATGGATGTAGGGCCAACAAATCATGACATAAAGTTCCATGTCCTTGATCTCAATCTTCATTATAACATACTCTTAGGTTGTCCATGTATGCATGCCATGTAGGCTATACCATCCACTTTCCACCAATGCATGAATTTGTATCATGGAGGGAAGTTGATTAGTATCTAAAGAGATCCTTGTCCATTCCCACATTGTATAGTGTTATTGTTATCATATTTTTCCCTCATATGAAATTTGGAAAAGATGACCTTTGCACGAGAGAAAATTAGAAGGATCATTTTGATCATGGGAGCTCACATTTCAAGCACGATCCAAGCAATTTGAAGTGGTGAGGAGTTGGGAGATGATGGGATGCACATTTTAAAGAGGCTCCTGGAGTCCGAAATGTTCAAACTTTGGAAGTGGAATAATTTAGACTCGATGGGTAAAAATTATGAATTGGAAAGCACGAAAGGCCCAAAATCCCGAAACCTCAAAGTATGAAGGGGTTTTGGATTTTCTAAGTCCATGCATTTTTAGGTCAAACATTTTGGAGCTCATATTCAGAGGCGGATTTCAAGGACTCCACGGAATGAAGTCTCGAACATGGGAGAGCACAAAGTCTGAAACCTAAAATCTAAATTTTTGAGTTCAAGATTTTAGAGCTTTGGAGGTTTTAGTGAGCACGGGCGGGTGAACAATGAAACTCAAGCTCGAGAACAAAAAGTTCTAAGACACTAAAGTCTAAAATTCCAGACTTCGGGGTTTTGGAATTTTGTAACATTGAAGCCCAAGTGCATGAAAATCATAACTTGAAGCCCAAAACCCAAAGCTTGAATTTCACACATTAGGATTTTTACATTTTGGAAATTTCACAAACTCAAGTAGATGAATAGTAACAATGACCTTCGAAGTCAAAATTATCGAAGCTCTGAATCCCAAAAGTCCATTTTTTTATTTTGGGGGTGCATACAAGGTCAAATCTCTTAAAAGGTAGATCAAACACTCACATTCATTTCAGTATGGCACCTCCATCTTCAGAAACCTTAACTTTTGACCGAGTGTTGATTTTCACAAAATAAGACTTTTTGGAAAGCTCTCATTGTCTTCTATACAACATCAACTAAGTATTTCAAAATAAGAAAATATAGTCCATAATTTAAGAGGATATTTCAATATTATCACCTACCAAAATGATGAAGGTATGGGATTCCTTCCTTCCCCAACAAGGAAAATTACATGGAGGTATGGGTTTTGCAGTGGCACTTATCATTGTTGTAGGTGATTTTAATATATTTTTGGGTGGTTGAAGAAATATTTGGAATTAATTATCTCTCCCTTTCTCTCATTCTCCTATATATTGTAAGGAGAGGCTCATTTCAAAAGGTTGAACACCTTGTACATGCCCCTCCCTTCTTTCGAGATTTTATGGAGATTTTGAACCTCCTTGTTCGACATTGTAATGTAAAATTTGTGCCTTTGAGCTAGCATGTGATGTATTGTATCGGATTTAAGAAGAATAAAATCAGATATGTGGATATTTAAAACCCTCTTCCTTGTTTTATTGCATCTTTCGATCTTTCATTACATGTATGGTTATTTGTGTATTGTTGTTTTTTTCATTACAAGGTTCGTAGTAGCACTATGTTTATTGTGCAGGTTGTTAAACATCCTTCTTAGAACATCACCTTCTCTTAGAGTAGATTTTAATTTTCATGCATTCTTTATAACTCCATATCCTTGGGAAAATATTATATTAGGGTTAGATCTGCTACTCTCTAAACTTTGGAGTAGATGGAATGATGGTAGGATAGGAAGTTGGCCTTCTCTGAGACTTATCCCAATTTCAAAGTCCCACACTTTGGGATAACTTCATGTTTGAAAAATCAAATTGACTGCCTCAACCATGCATTTGCGAGCAATCAAGGGTGTTGTGATTTTTCCATAACATTTAAATAGTATTTCTCAAGCAACGAATGAATGTTGATCGGTTGAAATTTTCATAGACAAACAGAGACTCTAAAATATTTAGTTGATCCTCATATATATTCCAAGCTAGTGATAAAATCTCACTAGATTCTATTTTTCCATTTGCTACATGGGAAATGGAAGTCCAATAAAATGGCCCAATTGAAGAATATAACCTCTAATAGGACATTTTGGTCTCCAACCTCTCCCTATCACCTAAAACATGTGGTAGGCCTGATTTCTAGTTCACAAGCTCTTGGGTTAGTGTCTACTCCATGTGAGAAAATTTTCATCCTGGATTTTCTCGGACTAAAAAATGTTGGACACACATACAAGGTAAATTCCCAAACGAATAAAGGCTTCATGTTACTAGGCTTTGGAATACACAAAATCACATAGAATGATGTACACCATGGGCTATAAGGGATTTGGGTGTGGCAAAAATGTACAAGGTAGATTAGATCCTCTCTTAATCCCCTATTTCAAATCAAATAAGCATGGAATTTACATTAAATATCATGAGGATCCACCCTCAAAATGGATGACACTTTTTGGAACATGAGGATGATGCCCCTAATTTGAATAGTGACATAGATTCCTATTGTAGCATGTATGAGGACCTTGCCTCTACCAACATTTTCCATGATTTTACAATCTTTACCCTTTCCCAGTCCAATTAACAAGCTGATTTCCAAACTACCCTTATGTATCCTAACCTCATAGATTGGAACAAAAAAATTCATGTTGTAGTTGATTTCTTTGAAAATGATGAAGCTATCATAGAGTTCATGGGTATTCTGGATGTCATTCGATCAAAACCATAAAGAGGGTTTCTCCATCAACCTAGAAAAATTTACATACTTTGGGAGGCTCTTGAGATGTGTGGCAAGTAAAATAAAAGTGAAAATGAGGTTAAAAGCACCACCAAAAATCCTCAAAAAAGAAAAAGTCAAAATCACATAGTGAAAACCTTTTTAAGGAACTTGTAGAAAGACAAATAAAAAACTAAAGGAAAAGGAAGTGGCCACACCGAGGGTGAAAATATCATTGAGATGCCCTTGGAATAAGACCTAAGTCTCCCACTGATCCTACATGGATGGAGGATACACCTAAAATGTTGATCGTGGAGATGATATGCGTTAGCATCGAATCAAAAAGGATCCAAAAATGGTAAATCACGGGAACTTCTCTCTCAAAGCACGGGAGTAGAAAATATTTGTAGCCTTTGTTAAGATTATTTGTAGAGTTATTCATGTGGTATTACATAGATATACCAGGTTTGGACCCAACCTTATTTTACACAACCTTGTTGTACATCTAGATGCCAAACCTATCAAGCAAAAGTTGAGGAAGATGCACCTGTGGGTTGCACTCCTCGTGAAAAAATAACTAGAAAATCTATTGGTGGTAGGTTTTATCAGACCTATTGACTATATTCAAATATATATAAAAAAGGTTTGAGTAAAAAGAAACTAGTTACTATCCAAGTTCACACATACTTCGGGGATATTAATAAAGCACGTCCTAAAGATGATTTTCATTTTTTTAACATCGACATGATTCTCGATCCTACTATGGGTTATGAAATGTTATTCCTTAGGGTTGAATTTTTGGGTTTTAACCAAATTAATATCATAGAGGAAGATCAACATAAAACGCTTTCACAATCCCTTGGGGAACATTTTGATACCAAGTGATGTTGTTTAGCCTCAATAATTCTGGAGCCACATATCAATGAGTAATGACAATCATATTCCATGACATAAAGAACGACATCATGGAGGACTACATGGGTGATATCTTGGGACATTCTACAACTAGATAAGAGCACCGGGATGTGTTGGGTTGTATCTTTCAACACCTCCAAAACTACAAAGTCAAATTGAATCCTAAGAAATGCGCCTTTGGCATACAATAAGGGAAACTATTGGGATTCATTGTTTTAAGAAGAGGGATTGAGGTAGATAATAATAAATTTGTAGCTCTTATTGAGATGCCTCCACTAAAAGACCTTAAGCAATCGTGTAGCTTATAAGGTAAAATTTAGGCAATCTACCGATTCATTTCACGCCTTGAGGATAAGTTCCATCCTTTCACACATCTACTCAAAAAGATGTTGCATTTAATTAGGGTCTTGAATGTCAAAAGGCCTTTTAGTTTCTTAAATAATATCGATCAATCCTCCTGTTCTCATGGTAACTACCCTAGGTGAACCTCTATTATTTTAAATATAATCTACCTAATATGCTATTGTTGCACTAGTTTCCCAATACAATTTTAGCAAAAAGAAAAGAGTGATTTATTACGTTAGATGCACTTTGATTATATATGAGCTGAACTATCAACGAATTGAAAGGAGTGTTTAGCTATGGTCTTTTCCTTTAAAAATGTTTTCCACTATCTTCTCAATAGTAAAACAAAGCTCATTTCCAAATTTGATTCTCTCAAATACCTTGTATCTAATCTTATGCTAACCTTGAGATGGATGGATAATTGGACCATCCCCGTAAGTGAGTTTCATATTGAATTTTTCAATCATAAATCACTTAAAGGATAGGTTCTTACTGATCATCTAGTTGAAGCTCCCCTACTAGGAATGGAACCATTATGTCTAGATTTACCATATTCTTCCATGGTGTATTTGAAGAGTCCTTCGTATGACACATGCACTTCGATGGATTGTTAAATTATCACGGTTTAGGATCTAGTGTTGTACTAATCACACCGAAAAGAAGACTTCATCATGTATGCTTTTCGTATGAGTTTTATATCTACTAATAACACGATGAGTATGAGGAACCCATTGTTGGTTTTAAAATTACTATCAAATGGAATATCCAACAGGTAAAGGTTACGGGTGATTCATAGTTAATCATCAAGCAAGTCAATGGAAAATATAAGGTTAAGGATGAAAATGTCATCTCATATATGAAGATTATTAAAACTCTCAAGTAATATTTTGTATGTGTTGATTTTGAACAGAAGCCAATGGTGCATAATCGATCAGTAGATGCCATGGCCATAATTGAAGCTTTTCTTTGTATTCCACCTTAGGCAAAAAAATCCTTTCTTTGTGGAACATCTACAAGATCCTACATATGACATATTGGAATCATGCCTGATATGTGAAATTGTTGGCCCTTTCACCCCCTAGTAAGAACCCATATTCAAGTACCTACAAGATAATAATTTTTTTGCAAATATTTCCCACACTAATAAAATAGCCCTTATTCACCGTATAGCACATTATACCCTCTAGGAGACACACTTTATCATCGAGGCTATGATAGGAGTCTATTACTTTGCCTTAATTTGGTTAAGTCAATCCAAGTAATAAAATTAGTACATGAAGGTGTTTGTGAAGCACACACAAGGGTATAGTGCCTTCCAAGAACACTGTTAAGAGTATTTTACTATTGTCCCACTGTGGAAGATAATTGATGTAACCATTTACGTAAGATCGCAAAACCCCAAAATGGTTTTGTATTTTATAGGAGCATTCAATGTGATTACACAAACATAGATCTATCCATCTTGTGGGACCTCCAAAATTGGATAGCTCTCTGAAGAAGGTCGGTTTCTCTTGCTAAACTTACATGTCACAAACTACTTCTAATGTAGGAAATACTACCTTGACTAACCCTAAAATAATGCTTCCCGAGGGACATGGATATAAGGATTACCTGAAATAAACCTACACGAAGAGTGGTGATACAACAAGAAAGGAGTGATATTCAGTTCAAACCTAAAAAATGGTGAAAGATGTGAACCTAGAGAGGGTATACTTGCACCACAAACTATATCATGCTCAATGCACTAACCAAGGATAAAACAAATACACCAAACCTACTGAACCAAAGATATACACAACCAATTGGTTAATAATGAATGGTAAGAAGAAACAACAAACCATGGAAGGATTATGAAATTTACACAAACAAGATTTTATTGCTCCATTAAATTTTAAACAATACATATTCCGAAGGGAAAACATGAACCCATTATTGTGTTTAGAAGAAGTCTTACACTCCATATTTGAGAAGAATAGGAGTGCATGGGGAGAAAAATACCAAACATTGTTTCATGCAACCCCTTTACATTTATAGAAGAGAAATTTGAGCAGATAGATAAAGGAAATCCAAAATTTCTTCTAAGCCCATAAAAATCATCATTGAAACTCTGTAATGGCTGCTCGGAACATCTGTAACTCCATCATTCCAGTACCCCACCATGTATTTGAATAAATGGCCTCATGATGCACCGTGTTATGGCCTTTTTCCTACAAATTCATCATGAAAATTTTCCTACCAAACCCATTAATGGCCTCTCTCTAATTATCCCATGCTAATAAGCTCAAAATTAGATTTCCATTGACTATAATTTTGTGAAAAATGGTCAAGTATGGAAGATGTTGTAATCATTTTTGCACATGTTGATTCTAGGGATCAAACCTCACCTACCCACCTAGTCACTGAATTTTTCCTTCACTATTAAATTATCCTAGAAAATACCCTTCCAAAGAATATAATTTCATTGAAAATGGCCATAAATTACAAAATTTATTTGATTTTGAATAAAGGGAAGAATTTTGGGTCTCCATATCCACCATCGAGCTCATTCTTTTACCTACCGAGCCATAATCAATGAAACTCGATGGCTTTACATACTAACACCTTGCCACATCATCTCCCAACTAACATCCTAATATAAGACCACTCAACACTCAATGCATGACTTAGGGGGTTGTTTGAATTCATTTGGGAAGGAGTTGTTTGTTTTGGGTATTTGGGCCCTATCTTTCGGATATCTCCCTTGACCAACTTTGGAATTTGTTTTCCACCGATTTCTGAAAAAAAAATTCTCCCGAGTTCTAAAATGTATCACCCTTGAAGTTTCAAGTTTTTATACTTTGTGCTTCTTGTGCTCAAATTCCATTTCCACCTCGGAGTGTATTTTTCCCCTTTTTCATTGAGATATGTTATCCTCGAGCTTGGGCTTAGATGTCCCCCTTTCCTCCTCATGATCTCAACCACAAGCTATGTCGACCTTTCCTCCAAGCTACCGATGGGATTGCTTTGGTCAACCCCCTAATTTTAACATGGTTTAGCCATTCAATCCCATTGAATCACGCATTTTGTAATTAGTGAGTTGCATTAATTTCCTTATAGAAGCCTTTCTATCTCTTAGCATGACTGGCCTATGTTAGAATTTGAGGATTCTAATAAATATGTATTTAACATACTTATATATTATTTAATGTTACAATAAATATTTAAATAAACATTACAACATAACATAAGTAAATAATGAAATACTTACAGGAAATAAATAACACGAGTGACACATTATTTATAGTGGAAAACCCCAATAGGGTAAAAACCACTTTGAAAATAACCTTTTACTTCAGAGAACTTATTTTACATCTAGTAAGATCACCTCCTCTTTTAAAACCCTATTTACCAATGGTAAAACCAAATCACTTGATTTGCACACCTTTGATATATTTCTGAATATATCAAATGAGGACCTAAAGTTCTTTTATATAAGGTGATCAGGTATGTCTCCTGACCCACATTTTCAACCTAAATGGTTGACACATACACCTAGGTTTATAATATTTAATATTAGAAATATAATCATTTCATGATATTAAATATTTAACCTAAAGTATATACCTAGGTTAGCATATTTAATAATATAAATATAAATATAAATATTATTAAATATTAACATATATATTAGTGATGGACCCATATACATTAAAGGTTGGCTAGACCACTTAATCATTATGTTCCAAAAGCCTAATCAAATACCATGCTCCAACTTGGCTCACCGAGTAGCTCACCATGCCACTTGGCGAACCCTCCTTCAACTCACCCCCTCAATGCATATCCAACTTTCGAGCTTCTCGTTGAAAAGCTCGACGAGTCACTTTTCTAACTCGATGGCCCCAATGAGGCCCAAATAAAAATTTGGCACTAAAACATCATAACTTAGGAATTTTTCAAATTTCTACACCGTCGCTGAGGCCTAATGAAGACTCTATGCAAGGGAGTTTCTTAAGGTTCTCATATTTTCCTTTTATTTTTCCTATTTTGGTTGGGTGTGGGCCCACAGAGGTCCACTATTCATCATTTTAAGATGAACTTAAGGGTCAAAACAAAGAAGAGGAAAAATATCCTCAATCTCGATTTTCATTCCTGAATTTCGTGAATGTGTTTTTAAGACCCAAAAACTTCTTGAAACTCAAGTTTCAACATGTGGGATCTATTGAGGTTCGAGTGTCTTGTTAGTTCCTTGTTATACAATTTCATGAAAGGGGAAACATTGGATAAAAATAAGTACATAAAAAATTATGAGCTCACGTTGGAAGTATGGAAACGATTCATACACCAAAACAATCTTTGTAGCTATTTACAACACCGTTGAGATTTTCAAAATGGGGATCGGATCTCATAGAAAAATCACTCCAACATTCTCGGATGGTGACACACACATCATAACCTCTGCCGATTATTTCAAAAAATTAGAAGATGCTTTTCCTCTTACATATGTTATCAATGCAAAAATTTCAAAGTTCATTATGAACCACCTCATCTGCCATTACAAATCCATCTTACCCTCTAGACCTATCAAACCTCCATCTGCACCCCTACTGATGCTACACCATACTCACTAGTATTTTTCATTAAGGACATCATACCATTGGAGATTGAGCTTTCTTCCCTTAGAATATCTCCTGGGATTATTATCTACATAAGGATGAAGATTACCGAATGGCACGACTAGAGGATTTGGAGCTACTAGATGAGAAACACATGAAGACACTTAATCACCTAAAGTTATATCAAAATTGAGTGTCATGAGGCTACAATAAATTTATAATATCTCACCATTTTTAGGTAGGAGATCCATTTCTCAAGGAAAAAAAAATTAACACTCTCAAAGATAGAGAAAATAAGGAAAAGTTTGATCATAACTAGTTAGAGCCTTATGTGGTGATTAGGAAGTATGGATTAGGAGAATATAAGATCACATATCATAATTTTGAGGAACTCAAAATCCCATGAATATAATGCATCTCAAGAGATTTTATGCTTGATTATGGAGTTCCTCAAAAAATCAGAAAAAATAAGCAATTTTTTTTTTTTTAAATCAAGAAAATGTAAAAATAAAATAGGTCACCCAACTATGAAAACCATGCAATTTTGGCACATTGGAAAAGTCCCTTTGTAATATCCTTTATTCAAAAGAAAATATAATATCTGGAAGGATTACACTCATTTTAATTTAGGGCTAGGTTTCAGAGTCCGAGAATCATTTTTTGGAGCCTATCCTTAGCGGTCTTAATCGGTATTTTCTCCTCTTATACATTTGTTTAGTTTTGGCCTTTGTATCTTTCCATATAATGCTATGTTAACCTTTGAGTTTTCACCTTCTTATACATACAAGCATGACATTTTACCTTTGTATATTCACATATAACACTAAGGACATCCATGCTTCTTTAAATTCATATACATAGCTTGGAAAACCTTTGAAAATTGAAAAAACATTCAAATGTGATAGAAAAAAAAACATAAACACCTTAAATACCCTTTTAGGGACAAAAATACAAAAACAATATAACATTGTCTTAGAAAAATCCAAAAATAATGTGAACAGTAGCCTTGAAAATTGTCTTACAAAAACAAGTCCTTTATTTACTTAGTCATTTGTTTGTGTTTTTTTCTAATCCTTGCATGTCTGAATTTTTAGTGTTTTAAGTTCATTTCATCAATTGCCCATAAAAAAAACAATAGAAATTATTCTCGAAATGATGAGAAACATGTCAAAACTGTCCCACAAAAATACAAGTAGTGATTTGCTTACTTTAAGTTGTTGGTTTGTATAGTTTTGATTGCGTTGATTTTCCATTTTGTATGATTTAAATTGAATTCATTTTCTTAATCAGATGGATTGTTACTTTAATCTATTATGTATTACATTAATTTCATTTTATCTTCCATACTTGTAGATAGTTGTGATGTGTTAGTTAAATTTGATTAATTTTGCTTGTTGTTTGTTTGAAGATTTTATCATCATCATATCATCTATCATGACATCTATACATCATATATCGATTAAACATAAACTACATCAACATGAACATGAAAATTAAATATATATTATAAGTTACAATCATATAATATCACCAAGAGGGGAAAGAGGGACTACCTTTTGTCCCCCCTCAAACATAGACCATAATAAAAATGTGGACAATCATAAGTATCACATACAAAACAATATGATATCATCTACTGCTATCTCATACATAACATGTGATAAGTAGGAAATCAAGTATCTAATCAAAGCATGTGATATTATCTAAATGCTATCTCATAAATTAAAAAAAAGTGATACAATCAAACACATCATTAAAAAAGTCCATGATCATCACTATGATATATATATATATATATATATATATATATTTAATGTCCATATACAATGTGTCTCTATACATAATCATCGATACAAAGTATGTCATCATGGACATGGATCAAAATTGTACCTTCATAGTAAAGGAATAGCAAATAAAAATACATATTCAATAGTAAAAATGTGCCTTCACATTGAGGCATACATCAAAACTATATACATCTCAGTAAATGCATAAAATAAAAAGATTCATGAATGTCTCTCTCAAACATGTGGAGTGCCTGACCTCGATCTGGTGGTGGTCCCATAACCTGTGACATCCGCTGACTGTTGGTGGCTTCTCCACCGACCTAGTTGATGCACTGTCTTATGTAACTATGAGGCACTACTACTCATGGTATGTTGTTTAAGTGAAGGAGATATATGTCCCTTTGAGAGAACATCATAGTGTGAAAAAATTTTAGTACGTTGCCTCTCACATGGTTGCAACCATATCCATCTAAAATTGGGGTGTGGAAAAAGCACCGACATACTAAAATAAAGAGGAAACCTCCTATAAGAGCCTAGCTACTATGGCATGAGCGTATACTCAATCTCTCCAAAGATGATCCCACTCCACTATAACAACATGTAATTTTTCTGTTGTGTAGTCAACTCCGATCTCTCCTAACCTATATTGTTCTCTCTTTGCCACTTCATGATCCCTATCCATAGTAACATGGTCTCTCTCTATCGTGACATGGAGCTACAAAGCTATCACCTACTATAAATTTTTCTTAATGTGCCCAAATCTCATCCACCCCGTGAATCCTAATCCCATCGAGTTCCTCTACCTCATGTCGGGTTTTTGGTAGACTAACAATGGGAGCCGGTGGTAGAGGATGTTTGACATGTCCCTATGGAAAATCTTGTTATAGAGGAAAATAAAAACCCGACACGTATACCCACTTGGGGCATCTCAACTCTGTTCATGTACTTGTCGTTGTAAAGGAATTTTTCTATGTGCTCTATGTCCTTATTCATCAAAATCATCTCCATCCATCCCATCATTGTTGTCTCCCCCTACTAGCATCTCTCTCCCACTCTCCCTCTACACGCGAGGATGGTGCTTTGGTGGTAGCCACACCTTGCATCCCATAAAACATGTGGTATATTCAAACGCCTTGGAAGAACTAGTGTATACCGAGTGGATATGTTGTTGTGGTCCTTGTATCTTTGATATGTCATAATGGTGTCCATAGTAGTGGAAACATCTTCTCAAAACTATCCCTATCTTGGTATGTCCGATGAAGGGTCCAATATCAAAGGTCTCTTAAGCATGCCACACATATAACATATCTACACTAGGCACATCCTGTACCACCCAAAACTACCATTGGATATGGTCAATCCCGTAGTAATCCATAATGTAGTTACATTTTCTAATCAAAAAGTGCTCAACTATTGCAACACTCAACTCAACGACATCATGTTGCCACCGATAATGCCTATATGGTCTCAAGACTATCATATGTAATTACATATCATCGAAGCCACGGTGATATAAGTAGGTGTTGCCCATGTACATTCACATGATTGCCTATAGGAGCCCATCAATTCATGAAGGCTCATCCGGAGGATCGATCTCATAAATCTCTTGCGAGGTCACCAATGCCAATATGGTCCCATGCTCAAATTTAAGTCCTAGTAAAAGTGTGCAAGTATAACCTTTCCCGGCCAATAAATTTCTCCTCTGAATAGGACACAAATGACTCCTATTATGCCCATCATAAATAAAGCACCGGTCTCATTAGGTAGCAGGATGCCGCTAACAAGATCCATAAGGTATACTATAACCCAAGATAGTCTTGGATCTCTAAAACAGGATGTAATCACCTTGACATCCCCTCTCAATGTATCTCATCAACTTCAAACATCTCAATTAGGTAATCAAGGGTATGGTTATTTCTCCCATCATACTTTATTTGTGAGCCCATGATCGATACTCGAATATCTACCAAACATCCTCCAAAGTCACAAACATCTCTCCAAGTAGTAAGTAGAAAATACGACTCTTCCACCTCTTAGCTAAGGCTATGGTCTAGTGTAATCTATGGCATCTGCAGCCACATGTGAGAACCCTAACACGTCCGATGTGATCTCAAGAAAGCTTTTCTTGTGTCGTGAGAAGGTTTCCTCAAATGTAGCTAATATCTCATGCCACTCCTATGTCGTAGAGTAGGAAGTTGAAATTACGGGATCAAACATTACACTTATTATCCTTTCTTCTATCTAACATCATCTAACCTCATCCTATTAATCCCTACATCCTTTTAAAAAATTTGCTAAATTATTCTAAGTCAAATTTTCCCACCCCTCTTCAACACTTGCATGCCCTTGAGGATGTTTGCATGCCCCTGCATGCATATGTGCATCAAAATGTTCTTATGCATGATTTCTTATGCCCTCTCATGCCTTTAAACACATGAATGTGTAACCAACTAACCCCATATACCTTGGACACTTCCATGTCCCTACTTCCACCCACGTGCATCTTCTTTGTGTGTGTTGGTTCATGTGCCAAGCCCTCCTATAATGTCCATGTGCACCTACCTACAAATGTACCTACGTGCATATGCCCATACCTCAATTTTGATGTTGATGCACCCTAACAATCAGAACCTACATGCATGCACCTTTTCCAAAATTGTTCACCCTCGATGACGTATGTACACCCTGAGGATCATGTATACATTATCACGATGCCTTCTTAGCCTAATAAATTTCACTAAATGCAATAAAAACAAATGAGGTATGGGGTAATCATCTAGGTCCCATCACCATGCATTTGTATGTACTCTCATATGGTGTCTACTTTCCTCCTATGTCTCTAAAATCATGTTATCATGATCAAACATCAAATCAAATCTCACGATAAAAATTCAACAACTCAAGTAACAAATGAATTACTCATGATGATTTACCCCACTGAGGGGTATCTGTGTCATTTTTACCCCTCCATGATGCATTTTCACTGTCGTGATGGTTGAAAGGTGTAGTAGGACGTACCGTGATCATTCTAACTTCTCATAATACTATTTGTGATATTTATTTTTCACCCATTTTCACCACGATGTGGCATTGTTTCCGTACATGGTGATGATTTATTCCTCTAGGGAATTTTCTTGCTTTAGTGAGATTTCTCATCTCAATTCTTCTAAAAATATCATAAACCATTAAATAATTCAAAAATCAACATTTTGAAAATTTAAAAAATTAATCAAAAATCCAAAATATTGTTAAATTTAAAAAAATGCAAAAATTTGTAAAATGTTGGTACATGGCTTAATCTTGTGAAAAACACATTATATTCAAATTATATCTTGCTTATTTTTCACCCGTTTCTTTAAAATTGACTTGCGGATCATTTGAATCTAACCCATTAACAAAAATGTTTTGTTTATTTTATATGTACTATCTTGTCATAGTGAATTGCTTGAATACTTGTTTAGTAGCACATGAATGATTTTCATTAGACCCCTAAATACACCATATTACCCCTCATATGTATCCTTACTTGGGGAAAAAAATTAACCCTTGTTGTTATGCACGAACATATAGGAGCCGAACTCATTAAGAAAACTTATGTACAACTATATTGAATGTTGTTGGTTTAAATATGTGTGTTTGTACTTGTTTCCATATTAGTTTTACTTGTTAACTTTATCGTATTGCATTGTATTTTGTATGTTGCATGGAGTTGGTGTTTTAGTAATAGAAATTTTATTGTGATATGCATTTTCATGTCATTCTATTCTTTTGTCATATGTTTAAATTTTTAATAAGGACCGATGATGAAGATCACTAGCAATATGATGAAAATAAAGTTGTTTTCAAGGAACTAGATGGATGTTAAATCAATCCCCTTCCTCATACTAATTTTCTTCTATATCCCTCCTTATACTGATTTTATTTTATATCCCATTTCTCTTTACATCATGATCAACTTCTCCATTTTTGTCTACCTCTCATACCTTGGTCTCTCGATATAACTATTAAATATTTCATGTATCATCATCAAACAAGGAAACTCCCTGTTGACTTAGTTATTCAATATGACGTGGAAGTTGAGAATTACAAATTAATGATGGAGAATCATATTTCATGGGTAATTATTCCTAAGTATCAACAAGACTAATATGTCTTTCTCTCTTCTCTTCATACCATTCTGTTTCTTTACTAGGAGCATATTATCTTATTATTCTTATCTCAATTTTATTCCTCTATTTTCAATCAATTATCACCCTCTTTCATCACCCCATTGAAAATCGATGGGACATCAATCACTCTATTAATTATTATTTTAATCCATCAAAAATTTATTTGTCTTTACTTGTCTACTATCTAATGTTTTTATTCTTCATTTTAATAACGATAAAATATACTCAATAATCCCATAATTTGATGGTTATTGTCACATTCTCTATCTTTCATTTGGTCTTGGCTACAAAATGATCAATCATTTGTAACACTACAAAAATTTGATTATGATTCAAGGGGACATAATGTGGATAATGTGGCAATTGTCATTACATTAATTGTATCCCCAAAGTCAATCGGGACATTTGGGATTTGCATCCCTATGCAAATAATAAAATTTGTCTCCTAAGGTCTCCATATTTTTAAGGGATTATGTTCCTTCAATTTTACTACCAAATTTTCCATCGACATGGATTGTTTTAGGATAATTATTCCTTAGACCATGAGTTTTAAAGCCTAGTCATTTGATGGTATTATTCAATTATCTAATTTCTCTAAGATCCTGTAAAGAGGAATTTCAATTCTACTTTTTAATCCCTTAATAAGATTTGAATTTGGTTCTTCATGGGTTGTAGTACTACATTTTTCTAATAGTATAGATAAAATGGAATAACCCAATTTTGTTCAAATGCTTCTTCAATAATACGATTGGGCTTAAGGTTTTTATAATTTTTACTTTTCTTTATAGACCTCTTCTATAATAGGAGATTATATATTTAAGGTAACTTTACTTTAATGTCAAAGATATTTCTTGAATACGAAGAGTTTACTTTATGGGTTTTTTTTTTTTGATTCCACTTTGTATGTTGGGTTACCATTCCTCAAAATATTTTCTTTTCTAAAGATTGAGTGAGAGTTTGTGGTTGGGATTGTTTTATAGATGGGTAGGTAGTTTGTAGGCAAACTCAACAAAATTTTTGTCCCACGGGGTCTTATTTGGTTATAATAATACCCGACACGATCCTTGTGGTGCATTCCCAATATTCTTGGAATTGAGGAATAAATTGTTAAAATAGTATAATGTTTTTGTTTGGAGTCAAAAGGTTTTGATAATAATTTTTGGTGCATTGAAATTAGGATTCCACTCGAGTGGAAATTGTTAAGCTTCAAGGCTAAGGGTATGATTATGGTGTGTTGCATTAATTTAGAACCTATTACATTATTGGTGCATATGACTAGTTCTGATTTGATTGAAAATTACCTACTTCCCTTTAAGCCATATAATTCAACTCATCTTCAATTTTTGATAACTTAGTAAGGGAAACAATGCTCATTAGTTTGTGGCATGCTTTGGATCACATATGAGGAGGATATCTGATTTTCTAAGGGACAATCATTAATTCCATGTTTGTCTCTACATCTTGGAAAATATATCAATAATGGCTCTTTGTTCAAAGATTTCTCCCTATTCACACTTGTATTAAGATAAACTTAGAGGTATATCCTTAAATTTGTAATTTCCTCTATTAATTTGGATATGTATCAACTATACATTTTCCTTTCTATTTTGGAATGTTTTACCGAGGTTTGAGAGTAGTTATTACATAGATAAATGATATAAGTGAATTCAAATTTTTTCATATATCCCTTTCTTATAATATTGATGGCTTCTTGTGCATCCTCATCTAGTTCCTTAAGAAATAGATTTTTAATAAGAGTAATAAAAAGACAAGTCCCACACCTCCTATAAAGAAGAAAAACCGATCAAGATAGTGCTCAAAATTCTCGTCCTCCTTTTATTCTATCCTAATTATGACTCATCACAAACAATTTCTAATCTCATATATACTCTTTTTCTCACAGTGATGAGTGTCATTGATACTCACACTTTAGTTATCTCGTAGAGAAATAGTCAAAATCATGCTCACTAATTATTCGGTAAAAACCTTACTCAAATACTATTCTAAATGTTATTAAGAAACAAAATATCTTAATAAAACATAGCATTAGTGAACCCAAAATTAAAAATACGAAAATAATTAAATATTATGTAATTTAAATAAATGCTAAATAAATGCTAAAAAGATGAGATAAAAACAAGATAAATGGACACATTGGGGAGGAGTGTCTATTTATCCTTCCTACTAATCTAGTTTAAGATTGTAAATCAAAAAGTTTGACTTATCAACTTGAATCAAGTATTTTATTAAATAAATGAAATTATTTTACAACAATCCATGAACTAACTCAAATTCCAACACAAATTCTATTTTATACCAAGAGAAGTCTTTACCACTCAACAAGAGGATAGGTTATTCACAACAAATAGTAGTATTTAATTAAGATATTTTTATGATAACAATTGATTTTTGAGGAGTTACAATATTATAAAAATAAGTCTATGTCTTACTTAAATCGGATTCATTTTTATTTACATTTATGGTACTTAATTGAGTTAAATTTGAGAGGATTAATAAGTGGTAGAAGATGTCAATGATCATGCATTGCATTCCTATAATAATTATGATTATAAATCTAGGATTTGTTTTGTTTATATGCACCAAATTTTCAATTAAGCGGGTGTTAAGTTGAGCTTACATGATCCAAATAAATTACATGATGTATTAGATAGTATCGCATGCTTCATTCCCTCTCATCATGTCACCTCATCTACTAGATACATCAACTCGCCATATTGACATTTTAGTCATTTACCACCTTTGTGAGTTGATAATTCTAGGTGTGTCCCATGCTAGTTTTCTTGTGAGTGTTGCATTCCATAGGGAGTCATGTGTTAATGCATGGGTGATTCTTGCACTCTAAGTGATTTCTACGATAGTGCATGAGGGATTCCTACATTGGTCTATAGCTTAGTCATGTGATGTGTTAAAATATGTTCTTTAACAAATTGTTTCATACACATAAATATCATTTTAACACAGTTTGAAGAAATGTGCACAAAATGAAAATAATGAGGTTATGAACAAAACTTCCTTTCAAAATATATTAAAGTTTTAATTACCAAATTATAATCTAATCATTAATGTTAAATGATGACATGAAAAATGGGGGTTTTACATAGGATTAAAGAGGGCTCATCATCAAGATGCATTAGACAATATACTTTTAAGGTATAACTGCACCCTAAAAATATGCACTAGAGTTTCATCGCATCAATCTTGTCCCCCTTTTTATTTGGGACATGTATATATGCTATATAAAAAATAGTCTCAAATGAGAAATTAAAGGATTATGATTAATCAATACCTCTTCTAATGTATTTTCCTAGAATATATTTGTAGGTGATATATTTAAAAGATATAAAGCTATTTGGACATGAAAGCTTCTACCCAAAATATATCCTCCATTATTGTAGTGGAAAGCATACTGATGATCCATCTCTATGATAGACTGAATGCAATTTTCTGCAATTCCATTATTTTTGGAATATAGTAATCTATAAAATTCTACTTTGGAACATAAAAAAAAACACCTCCATTTTTCTTACATCGAAATTACTTGAAAATGGCAATTTTGAATGTTAGTGAATGAATTCTAGTACTTAGAACTAATTTGTAGCAAATAAAAATGAACAATTCCATTACACAAGACAATACGTATTATCTTGGAAACCCCAAATTTGATGGAAAATGAGTAAGGAAAGGAATTTTCTCTTTCTTCCGAGGTATATATTGGTTAATTGAAATGAAAACAAATTATAAGAAGTTGAAGGAACACAAAAATGTCATTTTACCCTCTATACTATCTTTTATTTACATACAAACTTGCATCTAGAATTTAATTCCAAAACCAAATTCTTCTTGCTCGGTTATCGAATGAATTAATGATCAATTCCACATGTTCTTCTTAATTTTATAGCTAGCTTCATATATCCTCCCCGCATTGGAGAATGAGAAGATTGAAATAGGGAAGAGGCACAAACCATATAATTCAAATCTGCAATTATTCGAGGATGTTTTTTTTTTGATATTATGAACGGATTTGTTGGTGAATGTAGACCATAAGTTACACAACTATTTGATACTTTATGCCTTTTTTGATACAAAATCCAAAAAAATCAAACTGCCTCTGGCGACTCTCCTTCCCGCTTTGACTTGAAACATGGCCACGTGTCGAACTAGCACGCATTTAGGGACAACTTTTGGATTTTTCTTTTGAAGTTGCATCGAAGAGACACATGGCTTCTTCCACCACTTTTCTCTGTTTATTTGTATTTTGGCTAAGTCCCTTTTGTTTGGTGGGGCTTATATCTGACCCAAGATACGTGGAGGCTCAGCGCTTGTTTGGAACTATCCCTCTGGATTTTATCTTTGAATTACTGTTTGAGAAGACACATGGAACCTTCTTTCGGTTCTCTATACTTATACGATTCTACAAACAGCTCCATCCCCCTTTTTGACTCTAACCAAGTGTTGAACTTGCACTCATTTGGGAACCCACTCTTTAGACCCAGCCTTGGTGTTGTGCTGATGAGATACGTGGAGGCTTCCACTTCCCAAAGAATTTTCAGCTTCAACACTCTCTACTTTTTGGACTTGGGACACGTGGAATGTTTGTGCTGATTTAGGGATGCGCCTTTGATGTGCCTTTAAAAATTCCACCAAGATGACACATGGAACCTTCACAAGTCTTTTTTTCAGCCCAAGTTGACTCATATGCGGCTAAGTCTGAAAACTTTGAGTCTTCCCCATTCTCCTCCTGAGAGCCTTTGGTTTTTTGGCGTTGTTGGCCCCCTTAGATCAATGTTGCTTCTCCATTTGAGTCTATCTACTACTTAGATTTGGAATCGATCATCAGATTTGAAATGTGGCTCGCATGATAGAGCCGACCCTTAGATTTTTTTGTGCAACATCGTGTTTGATCAATTTTACCGGGGGGGAAATTGAGATAACAATTTGGTGAATCACTAGGACATCTACTTGCTAAATGAAGAGATAGTAGCCTTGAAGCATCCATTGGGCATGTATTCTTCACGGTAGACACAAATCTAATGTTGTCCCAAAATCGTGAGCTCCGAGTGCTTACTTTATGCGACCACGAACCTGATTTGTAAATGGACTACCTCGAAACCTGATTTTAGTTGCTCTATATTTGTTTCATTTTGGAACTAGGAATTGTTACAGGAGTAGCTATGGGTCTCTCTGCCATGAATATTAAAGGGCACTGGCTAGCATTGGTCTATCCTGGGAGATGTATTTTGCACGAGAAACAAACACCACAACACACACTATATCAAAAGAAAAAGATCATACATGCCTTTAAGTAGAACATGCGAGTGTGAAAAAGCACTTCTTCTACTGAAATAAAATCTACTCCTACTCTACACTAACCAAAGAGAAAGGGGACTCAAATAAATCTTGTAATTGGCGAGGGATAAGTAACTTCCTATTCTCAAATAGGGGCAGCCATACAAATTATTTGACATTGAATATGGTTTGCTTGAATGAGTGAAAAACTAACTATAAGTCGGTCCTCTCCAAATCATCAAGTGTCAATGAAGACAAGGCAAATGCCTCTTTAGTTTTTCTTCATTTGGATTGAAGAGGCATTGCGGCTTATCCTTGGTACTTTGGAACTCATCCTCATTCCACCCGAGGTGGGCATGACTTGTTTTGGCTTCTCCCTTGGCTCCAAAGACACCAAGTACCTAATTGGGAAAGGTCTTGTCCTTTAGATGTGCCTCTTGCTCTAAAATTCAACTCCAAGAATGGAGTCTTCTTGCTGACCTTCCTAGGTGGATGGTGTGGAAGAGATGATGACATCCTCTTGCCTTTTCCCTTCCTTATCTTGTGGAGAACATGGAAGATTCATATCTTCCAACCTTTGTTCTAGAGGGATGTTATGAAGTGTAGGTTGTTGTCCTTGAATGTCCTCCTTCATGGTAGAAGGCTCATGTGCTTGGAAGGTGGATGATGGAAGATAAAATGATGTGATCTCCATGGGATCCTCTCCATCAAAATAATCTTCCAAGTCAGACAGATAATCTACCTCCTTGTTTTCCTACTACATGTGCTCGATCTCCTCCATGGTGTCCTCCATGTATACAACTTGCTCACCATGGTTTCCCTCTTCCTCAGACATGAAGTTTGAAAGCTCAAAGTCTTCTTCGACATTAGATCTTGAAGGGGATGAAGTGGAAGGAAGAACTAAAAGGTTACTGTGGTGGCTACTCTACACTTGGAGCCTCTAAAATTATATGGTCCTTCTCCATAGCCGTAAAGTACTCCTCTCTTTTGGATTTGGAGTAGCTCCTTCTTCCCCTCCTTGTGGTGTAGCTAGAGCTTCCACCACTTGCTGGCTTGACCTTATTTTTATAGGTTTAACCAATAAGGGAATCTTTATAAACTCAAATCTAGTAGCCCAACTCTTCATATTTTCTATCATTTCTTTTCTGTTTGGATTCCTCTACTTGCTATTCTCCTTGGCTGGTTTTGGAGTATCTCACTGACATAGACTTGGGGAGTACGAGGAGTGGTGGATGGGGTCTCCACAAGTTGTTTCCTTGTTTGTGGTGGAGGTGAAGGAATTTATTTTGGCTCTTCTCGAGGGGACTCAGATTTGGAATGGAGAAGGGAAGAGGAGAAAAATTTGGATGGAAGACTAGTGGACTCCATAGAAAGAAATTCAGCACCGAGGGTAGAAAATGAGGGCTTGACTCTTGAAACTCACTTGAAATGATAAATCTTGAGAAAGACAAAATGAAGAACAAGGAGCTGGTGATTAACTTACCTATTGACAAAGGTTGTCTTGTGTCAACTCATAAGCCTTAATATCCTCAATCCACTATGCAAGTTGAGGCATTTAATTCATGAAGTCAACTTTCTCTTGAGGGCTGCCATTGTCTTGCAATAGGGCCAGGCCCATCGATAAGGTTCCCTATCACCAATTATGAATTCTTTCATATAAGATGTATCCCTAAAATGCACCATGCTAGGTTCCATCCCTTGAATCTTCTCTAGCAGATCCAAATTTTCCATGTAGTTGTTATCATTATATGCATCCCCTTGTTCTTGATAAGCTCCATAGCCAAAATGGTTTTGACACTTGCTCATATGGGTAAGCATAATGGTTATGGATCTTATCATAATGCTGATATGGAGGAGTTGGGAAATACGTTGAGGTGGTCATGCTGCATTGTTGTAGGTATGAATTCCATGAGGGGAATGAAGTCATGATTGCACAACTTCATGAATGGTAGAATATGAAAGATGTGGAAAGAAAGATGAATGAAGATGGGTGGAAATGGATGGAAAAGGCTCAGCATCGGTAGAGAAGGGGTTGTTGACCTGGATGGAGTCACTAGATGTGCTTTACATGTGCCTCAAAAGGCTGAATCCTAACATGAACACACCAACTGTTAAGATAAAGTGGTAAGGTGCTTCGGACACTATCCCAAATAGTGTTCCAAAAGTGTTAGTGTAGAATCACATCACCCCGAATGGCCTTGTTATGAAGTGGGGTTCATTCGGGTGTGATTACACAACATTGAACCATATCTCTGGTGTGGGACTTGCAGAAACTTGAGATGGACCTCCGAGAAGAAGGTTGGTTCTGCTTCCAATCTACTTGCCCAAGCTACTCTAGTGTAGGAAGAACCTAATCTATCCTAATCCAATGGTCCAGGAGATAGGGAGAGAGAGAGAGGAAAGAGAGCCTATACTAAGTGGTGATACACTAGAAAAGGAAGTAGCAGATACTCTACTCTGTGAGGGAGAATGAAATAGGGAAAAGGGGCCGAGGGAGGCCGAGATAGAAGTGACCACAGACCAGATCTAAATCCACCATCGAAAATCCATGAAGCATAATGCCCTGCCACTACAAACATGAAATAAATGCACATGGAGAAAACACAAGATGTAAACGCATTGGAGAAAAAAAAAATGATAAAGGGTTGAAAGCACACACACAAAACTTGATTTTATTGTTTCTATAAGGTGCATAGACTATTACATTAATTCTCAAAGGCATATAATCCACTTTCCAAGCGTAAGAGAAGGCTTTACAAGCGCAAATGGAGTCGTGAAAAACTTGTGTGAGTTTCCCCACATCCGTAGAATGTCTCCCCTTTCTCATGGAAATGATAAATTGCTTCTGATATATAGATGATGAAAACCAGAGGTAAAGATTAGAAACTTGAATCTATTCCTAAATTACAACCACTAACCATCAATGCCCACTATGAATCTTCCCAATATATACATCAAGTATGCCTCTTTATATATGTCTGGAAGCATGTGTATGAAGGAAGAACGGAAGATCAGATCTAACAGTAGTTGAAGAAATCGTGTGATCCTTCATTAATGGCATGAAATATGTTTTCCTAATTTTCACCCACCTAACTGCTTGTAGAATTAAAGTTTCGGGATCTTATCGTAGAGGAGGTCAAGAGATTTCCAATAAGTCTTTCTCTTTCTCAAATCCAAGCTTCCCAAAGGATATGGCCATCTTCAAGATTTTACATTGAGATCATGCAAAATAGCAAAAAGTAACCTTTGCAAAGTAGATCCATGGGCCTAAAAAATACAAGCTTGCACTTTTTCAAAAAAGACACAAAATCAAAACTTCCCCATGACCTGCGCAGGTCTGAAATTCACTTTTGCCTAAAATCCCCGCAAGCCCACATCCTTCTCATTTCTTCTTCGCAAGAAATCTCCATGGGCCCGCGCTTGCAAATTGGGATTTTGTGAAAGTCGAAAAAGATACAAAAACTCCCACGGCCCCTATGACTTAATATTTCCCAAAAAGTCTTCTTCGGCCCACGGCCCGCATTTTCCAGCTTTGGTGAAAAGTCCTCCTAAGCTCCTGCGACCGCATGTAATTTAGGCTTGACACGTGGCTTCTCTAGGCATAGGCCGGAGGTGTGGCTTACTTTTATACTTTATGCCTTTTTTGAAACAAAAGCCAAAACTACTCAAACTAGCTTCTAAGTGACCCTCCTTCCCACTTTGGACTTTAAACAAAGGCCACGTGTCGAATGGCACATGTTTGGGGACAACTTTAGATTTTTGGTTTTGAAGTTCCACCGAAGAGACACATGGCTTCTTCCTGTATCTTTTTCTCTGTTTCTTTGTATTTTGGCTAAGTCCCTTTTGTTCGGGCGGGGCTTATGCCACGACTTGAGATACGTGGAGGCTTAGTGCTTGTTTGGGACTATCCCTACAAATTTTACCTTTGAAGTTACGTCGAGTCAACACATGGCACCTTCCACCGAAGCCCTCTATCACTTATCCAATTTACAAATGACTATGTTCCTCTTTTTTGACTCTCGACCACATGTTGAACTTTCACACTCATTTAGGAACCCGCTCTTTGGACCCGGCCTCGGGGTGTTGCTGGCTAATGAGACACGTGGAAGGCTTCTATGCTCGAAGACTTTTCAACTTCCAACCTGCCCCTTTTGGAATTGGGACACGATGGAAGGTTCTTGCTCATTTAGGGCTGCCCTTTGATGCACCTTTTGGAATTCACGTCGAGCCGACATTACATGGCATCTTTAAAGAGTTTGTCGTTGGCCCCGAGTCAACTTGTATGCGTAATAAGTGCAAAACTTCGAGGTCTTCTCCTGTTCTCCTCCCAAGAGCCTATGGTTTTCTTTGATGTTGTTAGCCCTCTTAAGTCGACTTCTAACTTCTCCATTTTGATTCTACTTGCTCCTCGGATTTGGGATCGATCATCAGATTTGAAATGTGACTGCATGATAGAGACGACCTTAGATTTTACGAAATGCTTAGCGGCCACATTTGATCAATTTTTCTGGGGGGGAAATTGATATAAGAGAGGCCTCAAAACACCTTTCACTCCCCACATAACATATTTCCTGAAATCTAAATATATCCATAATATTTAGTAATTTCTTAGACCATGCATTCTTTGAATTGTCTCTTTCTAAACATAATTTGATTTGAGGATGTCTGGATGCTTTCAATGAGTTATATGGCTACCTTGAACTATTTTAGATATTTATACATGATGTGTGTAACATCCCTAATGACTAAAGATGTGTAATTATGAGATTTAGGAGCTTTGGATGCCTTTTTCATAGTATAAGAAGTAAGTGATTTTGTTAATTTAAGGAGAGATTTCTAGGTTAGAAAATTATGTATTGTATACTTTGTTATGAATACTTCCATACACTATTTATATTAGAAATTATGACCCAAACAGAAGTTTTAGATCATAATAAAAATTTAATTTTGAAAGTTCCATTAGAAGCCATGTTGGTCCAAGGCCGTATAAAAATGGTTAGGATAGTACAACATAATCCTAATCGAATTGTATAATCTTAGATAAGATCAAACAAACATTGTGAATGAAATTTGGAGATGAGGAGCTCATATTTTCCTATAGATTTTACAAATTGTCTTCCCATATATTGTTAACAATTCAATGCACAATGATAAAAAGGATATATATTATACCTTAGGAAGTTCTAAGACAAAATGAAAATTTTTTGTTGTTCATAAAAAAAAGTGCATGAAGTGGAAGTCAAGGGTGCCAAATTGTGAATTATAAAATTTAGTGTCTACCAAATGTAATATTCAATATTTATGTGATATTTTGCATAGGTTTTATAGAATACTAAAACTTGTAGAAGGAAATGGATAAATTGTTGAGTCTTCAGAAAGTGTTTATTCTTTACGTTGATGTTGTAGTGACATGCACGAATGAATGATGACTAGTATTATTATCATATCATGTTTATTTCAAAATTTATTCACATATTTTTCAACTTCCTTTTTTAATTTATAACTCCTTTACAACAAACTTGAGTCATTATTTCTATATCTAACATTTTCATTACGATATCCAACCCATTATTGATATTCCAAATTCCCGATATGGCACTTTATATGGTTATTCAACCTTAAGTTTTAAAACGTTAGAAATATATATATCATCTATCTCTTTAACTTTAAAGGAGGGACGGGTAGGAGGAACCATATTATTAGGAAATTCAAGTGTTGTGTAAGTTAAATTGAGGTGGTAGGACATGGTTGCAGTTCACACATTTACGGGTTACCAAGTTTGTTCTTTGGTACATATTGAAATTTCTATTTCTTTATATGAAGTGATATCATTAAATAAAATTATCACCCATAGAATATGTAATTCATTTAGCTGAGATTATACCCTATTTTTTTCCATGATAAATTATTAATTTTTGGAAAATATTAGATCATATTTGAATTGATATGTCAATGATTACATAACATTGAAATATATCCCTTTTTATATTATTAGGATAAATATATTGTTAGGTATGTGAGCATTGATGAATAAGAAACACTTATTTATTTCTATGGGTATAAATGTTTGAGGCATTTTATGCAAAAAAATTAATCTTTCAAAAAATATCTCATAGGTTTATGTTATTCTTTTCTATTTCAATTAAATGGGTATTATAAATGTAACACCCAAAATCACACACAACAATAGCAGTAAAACCCGGAGATAATTTTTTTGACCTCCCTTGCTTTAACTTTATCCAGGTACCTTGTAATTTTCTCTTAAGTTGAGCATTGAACCCATGTTGTCATATGGGCATGAACAAGTTGGCCGCGTAAGTGTTAATAGATGGCCTTGTGAAATTAAATTACCCATTTCTACAAATAAACAAGTTAAGCAAATGAATGTCTTAATAGAAGATTAAACATGATGACTCGGTGTAAAAGAATAAACTTGGCTTAGCAATTTGAATTATCTGAATCATATCTTGAGCCTCCTTGAAACATAAGCTAAAATTACAGATGTCCTTTTAAAATAAATAAACCTCGAGAATATCTCATTGTGGTTGGCCCCACTAGCGTAAGTGTGTTTTTTGTGGTTGGACTTCTATGTTGTCATGTCTAAAGAAAGTAAATTGTCCTTGAAAGATGTGAATGTTTTAGTCTTCGCCTTTATGGCCATCCTTTATGTCAGTACATTCCACGGTGTTAGTTGTACCCTTGAGTGACGTCATTATTTAAATGCGTGTTATGTAGTCTTCTAAATTCCTTTACCCGATCACTATTACAAAATTTACCTCACATCACTATCTCGATGATAAAAGCTAAAACAAAGATGAAGCTGACGAGAAGGAAATCTCCATCATGACATCAGTGACAAATCAATACGAAGGGAAAAGCGGGTTGTTCACAATATTTTAAATAAAAAATAACGGTAGAAAAGTGTAGAAATATCTTGCACGGGTTGTTCGAGAAATTGCGTGAAGAGAATATTTATTTTGTCAGCGATATGTGTGAGCGTTTAAAGTCTTGCCTTTATATGCGGCCATCCTTGTATCAAGTTGTTCCACGAGTGTTAGTTATATACTTGGTAGCTGACATGTTAGCGTCGTATTATGTCCAAATAGTCGAAAAAAAAATTCTGTATTTCAACTGTGTTGTTCGTGTGTGATTATTTGGGTTGTATTCTGATAAGCACAAAATTTTCTGCTCACACTCGCTCATTTGTTTCAAATGAAACATCCTAGTTAGTGATTGAATGACATGAATGATGATAAAACCATTCCAAATGCTTCATCTTTTAGTTTAATGAAAAACTCATACATCATTGTCTTAAGTACGCAAACTAACTGAAAAATTTGTCTGTGACCTGAAAGTACATTCGACTCCATACTTTTGAAAAAAAAAAATCCCAAAACAATAGATACTCATCTGACGGTCTAGGTAAGTCAGTGACCTATAGGTTGTCATGATAGTGTTATTATTGTTTCAAATTACATAAAAATCACATAAAATAAAGTGCACTTTAAAAATTCATTTTGATAAATGGATGGCCCCAGCTGAAAACCCTGCTCTTTGTGATCTACGAAGATTAATGATGGCCGAATGGCGGTAAGCTATGGAAAATATTGATGGAATTGCTTGAGGTAAAGCAGTAAGAGGGCATGTAAAAATGCTGACTATGAAAACCGAGTAAATCACAGAGTGTATCCAACAAGAAATATGTGAGGTAGAAAAGAAGGAGGAGGCAAGGAAAATGAAGATCCGATCACTTGGATTGAGCATGGAATTCTGAGAGGTAAAAGAGACCCTCTTCCAAATCATACCAAATCTCCTCCGAAAGCCAGGGATGCTTTGTCCTAGATGGGAATAACAAAAGAGGACTCGGCTATGTCCTCGTGATGGAGAAAAACCCCTTGAGCTCTTGTAAAGACTCTTACGCATGAATGTTATTACTTAAAAGAAGTAGGGTTAGTGAGCGAGGGAAGTAGGCACTAATGGAGTCCAAATCTTTATGTTGTAGCGGTCTCGAATAGAATGAGAATACCATAAATGAGTTCTTTAAACCCTCTCAAGAGACCCCAATGATGAAATTAGATGAGGATTTGCTTCAAAAGGTCCTAAAGAGGAGGAAAGTCTTACTCAATTGGGTCTTATTTCAATATTTCACAAATTTTGGCCTAAACTTTGTCATCTCCATGAATGGATTTCTCAAAGATGGGGAGAAAGGATACAAGGTAATATTGAGATTTA
>CM031236.1:563088053-563174131 GCA_018340775.1 Taxus wallichiana var. yunnanensis | reverse complement strand
AATTATTTTACATTCTTTTTCAACGAATGTCAGCAAAATATTAGTTATTTCTCGAGGATTTGTCTTACGCTTTTTGTTTTTTGCTCTGTGTCCTATATGGTACTAAAACTCTCCGATGTGAATTTTATTCAAAAGATTGTAGCATTTGTTTGTTGAGTTGTGATTTCATCGTAAGTTAGGTTGCTTACCCTTGCATTGGTTCCAAGTTATGAACCACCAGGCTCATGCCCCTATATGCCAGAGTTATTCAGAAATACAAAAACAACAAATTATATCCCTTGTCCAGATTCATTATTGCTTTTACGAATAAGATTAGTGGCAATGTTAACATATTTGTAAATGTGGATTACTCTAAATTCTTGGAATGTTGTTATTCGAGTGTGTTTTATAATACCATAAGAGTTATGTGTTTATGTTAGTTGGAAAAGATAATTTTGTTAGATGATTAGAAATAATGTAAGGTCATTTTTTGGACTTGGCCTATTTTTGGGTGCCATTTTGTACTGAAGCTACTGCGAATGGGATCAAGAGGTATGGTCAATCAATTGCTAATTGAAAATGAATCATCATTGTATTCCTATTTGGCCTTTGTCTTATAGAACTAGCCTTTTTTATAGATAATGTTGGTAGGGAGGGCAATTATTTATTATTCATATTTTCTAAAAATTGAATTCTGAAATTTGATCACTTGAAAGTTAGATGAACATTTTTGAGTGTTAGCCTATGAGATGATTGCAATGTTTTTCCTAGCAATAATCTCTAGATGAATATATCACTCAATTCTAGGCTGATTTATTTGGCACTGAAGTGTGTGTCCCAACTTTGAAGTTTAGTTGATTTATTCACCATTTTTTGATGGTGTTTTAGGAGTTGTGATTGCTTATGCTTAGAAGTTAACTAAGGTTTGTCCTTCTTTCGTAATCTTTGCATATTCCCTTTTGAATTTTTCAAAGACACAAAGTTGTTTTGTTTTTAAGAATAACATGTATGTCATGTTTTATGTTAAGAAAATCTCTTTGATCATGTGAAGGAATAGTTTGTGCAGATTGGTATCATATCTAGTGATTCAAATGACATGTAAATTATTTGATGATCTGAAAACACTATTATATGTGCAAGCACTTGTTTAACGGGCAGGTTCAACAGGATATATAAACCATTCAAATCTTCTTGCTTTATTGTTGCTTTTGTATTGCTTGCCTATTCATGCAACAATGCAATATTAAATGTGGCTCTTTTCATCTCCTTCATGCTTGCTTGCTCAACTAAGCGAAGGTGATAGTTGGAATGTGCATACAAGGATTTGAAGTTTTTAAGTAGATAATCCTAATCTACTGACTATATACGTATATGTTTTGTTGCAGAAATTGCCTTCCTATATTAAGTTCCTATTCTTCTTGTAGTCAGCTTGTACATAGTTCTATATTAGTTGTTGCTTGCATGTTCCAAGTCCAAAATTCAAATTCAAGAGGATGATGCAAAAGGCATGGGTGATCAAATAGTTGGCCTCTTCCATGCCATGATGTTTAAAAGTTAATAGGCATGGAAATTTTTAAGAATGAATGCGAATGGCTAGATTATTGCCTTGATTTTTTCTTATTAGTGAAATTAATATTTATGTTTATGTGAAGAGCGAATTAAAAGACATTTTATATGGATCTATTTATCTCATCTCTTAGAGACAATGTTTGGATACTCAAAAACATCCCTTAATGAAGTTAAAGCCTAAGGTAGAACAAGGTACAATTTTTCCATGCATCTCGTGAGTTGGTCAAACATGTCTTATGACCTTAATTGGATTTATCGGTAAAATGCCATTGAAAAATATGATCACTAATCTTAATATAAAACTCAAAAGTATATAATCAAGCTACGATCAAATTATTTGTATTGAATTTATGTTTGGTGTATTTCTTTGCATTATGTAAAAGATTATGTAGTCATTCCCCCATCATTTTAGAGCTTGTGGTTTTTTAAGAGGTGTGACTATTTGTTGTGATATTTGCTTACATTCAACTTGTAAAGTTATGCACATATCACTTACATTTATATTACTTTCTTATGCTTGATCTATGTGGAAAAATACCATCCACCTATTTTCAAACATTTAAGTTGGTTGATAATGTTATCAAAACAATTGCCTTTGGCCCTATATGCTAGGAAAGTTATTTGTAGATTTAACTGTTGATTTTTAAAATTCATTTTTATATGTTCTTATTTCCAATGATCATATACATGTAGGTTTTTGTAATTCATATCTCCCAATTATTGCAAATGTGTAACAAAAACACTACTGAAATGGTCACATGCTATTTCCAGTTTCGTTTCAAACTCAATATTTAAAGCCTGATCGTACCAATTTTGAATGTAGTTGGAAGTGCCCAAACTTATTGCTTCCATTAACAATTGATATAAATAATGTGGAGTTTATGTTCCCCTAAAAGATATAAAAGTTGAATGATGCTAATGTACGTGTTTGTTATATTTACATTTATAATCAAATCAAAATTAGAATAGATGGTATTTTCCCCTTTTCGAAATACAAATGAAAAAATCAATTGTTGTTGAAGGAACAAAACTTCAAACAAGACTTATTTTTGTATTATTAAAACATGGAGACTTGTTACTTATTATTTCTTACTATTGTATTGACAAGTCTAAGTACCCACGGTGCTTCAAATCTTCCTCAAAAACTCAACTGTAGAAAAAGAACTTGTACAAGAAAAGTTTGGGATGAATCTTATCCTTAAGAAGTGAAACACAAGCCCTTATTTGATTGGAATGGTATATGGTTGTCTATGCAACTAAATTAAAACTTATCATGACTTAAAAGTGATTTCCACATGTGGACTTCCAATCAACACTTTTAAGACATTTTTAGACATTTTTTTACCAAAATCGTTGTTGCTCCATAATAGAAATATTTGTGTCTCACTCTCATGAACATCTCTTTTGTTTATTCGGACTTGACATTTTTAAACCAAAAATAACATAGAAATATATTCCAAAAAGAAATAGTGTTTCAAGAACTTATTTCCCAAGAACCTAAAACCACAAAAATGGACATCGGAATGATATGAATGATCAAGTAGAGCAGGAAGACACCAGCTTCAAAATAACAAAAATACATAGCAATTTATTCTTACACTTACAAATTCAATCATGCCCATTATCAATATTAACTAGAAAAGTAATAATTATACCCCTAAATCAAATAACATATATTGTTCAACGTTCACATTACATTCTACACATGTGATTGCTAGTTTTAAAACATTAAAAATAAACCCTAGAAGTGAATCTCTTGTTAAGCCCCCAAGTGGAGGATTAATATTTACTTGGTGGCGTAATGATGCATGTTTAAATGAAACTATAGGTTTAAACTTTAAAACTTATGTCTATCCCCTCTTATATGTGTCCTCTTTATAAGCCTATCAAACATTAAATAAACTTTAATTTTACCACATCCATACTAGTTTTAATATGCAATTATCCATGATGGACCAATGACGGACCAAGGGATTTCAACAATTGGTGAAGTTGTTGGACTGTTTATCAACAACAATCAAACGTCGAAAATTGTCAACATACTTGGCTATAGTAAAGTCCGGTGCATGAGTACCATTACTAATTTGAAGGAGCTAAATGATAAAGTGAAGGTAAGCAGCCCTAGACCTAGAAACAACTTAGATTTATTGCCTATCACTATACTTTGTCAAAACTATGGATATCATGAACATCTAGGAAAGAAAATATATAACTATGTGCTCTTTCTTATGATGCTTCCATGTTTTCACCTCCACAATCCACAAGACCAATCAGTTTTGCAAGGAACCCTTGAGAATGATAAGTAAATGGGGAAGGGCAAATCCATGGAGGTAAGGTGCCTTTGAAATATTTTTTGAGTGTAGATTCTAACTTAGAAATTCTGAGTTATAAGAAGGTTAGGGACAACAAATGG
This sequence comes from Taxus wallichiana var. yunnanensis, assembly GCA_018340775.1. Lineage (NCBI taxonomy): Eukaryota > Viridiplantae > Streptophyta > Pinopsida > Cupressales > Taxaceae > Taxus > Taxus wallichiana. The sequence goes on along the minus strand of CM031236.1, from coordinate 563,170,170 downwards.
TCCAAAAAGATTTCAATTTTATTGCCTACCAACAGCTTCGGTTTTCACCATGCACAATCGGTCAAGTATGATGACTATGTTGCATTACTCCACTCCATGATATTGTTGTGTTTTTATCCTCGTGATCATCTTGTGCCAATTGAAGAGAAGGTAAGAAATGAATGGTGTAGCAAAAGGTGCATGGATGCTTGGGTGCAATGACAAAATGTTTTTATCATATGTTAGGTTAGAACCATTTGGGGTTTCAAAAGGAGAGGTTTGATTGTGAGATCAATATTATTGGTAATCTCATCCTTGAGTGTACGGAATGACCCACACCTTTTCATCTTGGTTTAGCACTCATACATACAAACTTTTCTAAGTAATTGGTTCTTTTATTGGCCATTGAGTAGTAATGCTTGTAGATAATGATACCACTCATAAATTCATCAAAGGAGAATGTACAGCTTAAAAATGGGTTGGGCATGATTAACCTTGGAGGCTTCAAGGTCACAACGCCAATAATATTTTCATGCCTAGTAAAAATAATATAGTACAGATTGTCATATCACATAAGAAGATGCAAGGTATGTGATGTTTTTCTTAAAATTAAGCCATCTAAAATTACAATTGTTTGTGGGATATAATGGATTCAAATCTTGGGGAAATGTAACCTCAACCACCATGATGTAGGACTGAATTTTGAAAATAAAAATAAAAAGTCCAATATTCAAGATTTGGAGGATGGAGGATTCATGGTAGCAAAGCAAGAAGAAATTTATTATGGTTCTGTTTTTATATATCAACTCATTGGGAGAACATAATCATAGTTGGGCATGCACAAATTCAGCCACCAAATAAAGTTATAAAAGGAGAATTTAAGTTGTTGATCATGGTGGTGAAAGTTGACAAGGTTAAACAAAAGGGGGCTGAACTCAATCCCTTACCAGCAGTCCAAGAAAGGTGGACCATAATTGAGTTTACAAACATAAGTTTGACAAGCAAACATCATGAGAACATATGGAGAGAGAGTTAAAAGATGCATGACTGATTTTTCTTTACAGATCTCCTATATTTCATTTAAGTCATCATTTATTCCATTACTAAAGGGAAATTGATTAGTTACAATTGTGTCATTGATAAGCATGTATAGATATTAGCTAAACAAGGAGAACATGAAGTTTGATAGGTAGGTAAGGAAGTTGATCATCGTGCCTTCAAAGCATTAGGAAGGCAGGATGAGAGAATATTTTTCTTTAGCTAGTTTGCTTCATGTGTAGGCACAAAGAAGGAGCAATTGCAATTCATTTGGGATCCGGTTATGTGCCATTGCTTGAGGACAAACAATTTCGAGAAGGGAGGATTGTCATGTCCCTTTCTGAAGGCTGATTTTTTGAAGACCTTAACCCATTCTTCTCCCCGTGGGTCTAAGGAAGAAAGCAAGGGAAGATATGGATTACATTTTTATTGTTTTTATTTTTATTATCATCATGTATCCTATTAGGAATCCTAGTGCTCCAATAAAAGAACTTAATTAGTTATGAAATAAAAGCATTTTGAGCATGTAGGCTCCAAATACTAATTAGATATTTAAAAGTACTTTTTCTTAAGGGGTCGACCATCATTTTTGCATTGTAAAAGCACTCCTTATGGTTATAAAAGGAGGTCACTGGCCATTAGTGAGATATGTTTTTCGTGAATTCGCATATCTTGATAAAGGTCTTTTTGTGAAGCACCTTTGTACTCCCTCAAGGACAAAACCCTTGATTGAGGGCTCAGTAGAGGACAAAAAAACCCTCCCACAATGATTTATGTATGCAAGTTGAATTAGAGAGTAATAAGTTATCATTTTCTTGCATGATTTATCTATTTTGGATCAATAATCTAATTTATTTGAAGTGGAGCAACCCACTACAGAGAACTATTTATTATGTATTGATGATAAGTTGATCAATATGAATTTATTATCTTATTCTCCATATTTTTAAAAGCCAAGATCTCAAGTTTTGTGGATTTTGGAGGTGATTTACTATTTTTCCAAGCTTGTTGAAGTTCATTGGTTAAGGGTTTCCAAAATTAATTATTTCCAAGCTCAATTCTGATTTCTAACAGCTGATTGTGTTTGTTGAGGGTTTTTTAATATTTTTGGCATAAGAATCGAAGTGTGTTAACAAGGCTTAACCCACCATGAAGAGTTTAACTTTTTCAAGGAGGTCGTTGCCCTAGGAAGGGCATAATTTGCAGGTTGCAGAGCTGATATCAATCATCTATGACAACTCACTATTTTGATTATTAAGTTTTACATCTTAGCTCCTTGGTCATCTCCTAAGTCCCCCTAAAAAGGGACAACATACTACCACACCAAAATACTACTACATATATATAATAGCAGGTCTAAATCCTACATATGACTTCTAAGAAGATCAAATGCTAAAGATGGCTAATAACATGCTCAAATGCTAAATTTTCTCATACATAGTACTTCGTGCACACCTATATGGTGGCACCGAGGGAAATCATGAGTAGACGTTTCATGCTTTTAAATTTTAGTTTTTCATTTACAAGTATTTTTATATGCATCTCTATCAAACATTAACACAAGCTTTAACAAGAGATGTATGGGTTTTAAATGTATGGAATGGAGGGCACACCTTCTCAATATTGTGTACACCATACCCATTAAGAGGTTTGTGTTTACCTGTCATTTTTATTTTAATTCAACAATTTCATTCCTAGATTAAAATTGGTGCAAGTGTAGTACCTGATATTTGGTTTTAAGGCTCTTAGCAATAATCATTTGGCATTTATCTCAACATATACCCATTTACACAATTATTGCCTTTATCTAAAGCATCCCACTCGACTCCCACACCTTTAGTCCGCTAGGTCATTAATTGCTCTTCAAACTCCGTATTATTCCCCTGGTGTCTCTAATTAGGTTTTGTCCTAAGCCTAGACGTGATCATCGTATGAGGAATGAATTGGTCGATGATTTTCCGAAGCCAATGATCGTATTCCTTGTACTTGTAATGGTCACATTTTCAAATGCTCAAGTTACCTTAGTCAGCTTAGGGTCAGTTGAACAGGAAATCATTCACATAACTCACTTATATAAACACATGCACCCTAAACTATTAGGGGCATCAAGGGATCCCATACTCAAGCACACTCTAAGGAGGACTTTTAGGCACTAATCATTGAAACATTGACTCCTTAGATTACAACAAGCTACAAGTCTTAATACATTATTAGTTGTTACCCTAGATCACTCTCACATGTTGAAAGTGAAGCCAAGAGTTCATTGCCATGTGTTGAAGGCCTTATTAGAGCTTAACAATTTACATTGTTTATGCACATTAGTAATCATCAAGCATTGACTTTAGATTACAACAAGCTACAAGTCCTAATACATTATTAGTTGTTGCCCTAGATCACTCTCACATGTTGAAAGTGAAGCCAAGAGTTCATTGCCACATGTTGAAGGCCTTATTAGAGCTTAGCAATTTACATTGTTTATGCACATTTTTAATCATCAACATTGTCCTTAGATTACAACAAGCTACATGTCCTAATAAATTATTAGTTGTTGCCCTAGATCACTCTCACATCTAAAAATGAAGCCATTGTTCATTGCCTTCAAGGCCTTATTAGAGCTTAACAATTTACATTGTTTATGCACATTAGTAATCATTCAAGCATTGAGTCCTTAGATTACAACAATTCTACAGATCCTAATACTCGCACCCTAGATCACTCTCACATGTTGAAAGTGAAGCCAAGAGTTCATTGCCACGTGTTGAAGGCCTTATTAGAGCTTAAAAATTTACATTGTTTATGCACATTAGTAATCATTGAAGCATTGACTCCTTAGATTACAACAAGCTACATGTCCTAATACATTATTAGTTGTCAAGCTTGCCCTAGATCACTCTCACATGTTGAAAGTGAAGCCAAGAGTTCATGCCACGTGTTGTCAAGGCCTTATTAGAGTTTAACAATTTACATTGTTTATGCACATTAGTAAACATTCAACAAGACGAAGAACCACAAAGGTCTGAGGTCTCTTTGGAATAGTGTTATAAAGGTGACACTTTTCACAAGGGGATGTTAAGGCAACTTGAATCAAACATATGGACTAACCCCTTTTAGGTCACAAAGCAAAAATAAAGGGTTTCAACACAAAGGTGAAACCATGTACATGTACACTGAGAGTGTGATTGAATGAATCCAATCAAAATCCACATCCAGAGACACGGGAACACATGGGTACAATTATTTGTAGGAAACAATAAAAAAGGACAAAAGTGGCTTCCCCTAGGATGAAATCACCAGTGATCTCGTTTAACATAGGCAACTTTTGCCATTTAAACGTTCTATCTAGAGCACATTTCCATATCCCTAGAATTTATAGACATCATTGCGACACTCTGCACATCTCACCTACCTAGTTTAAATCATTGGTAACATCTCCCAAACTCACAAAATGGTGCAATTTTCCTAAAGCACTAACCCTAGTCTCTCTATATTCTACTTTTAAAATTTGTATTGATTGAATGTAACTCATGTACACCTTTGAATATAACATCTTAATTGGAAAACATTGTTTTGATATCACACATCCAAGCATTGTTCATTATTAAAGGAAGTCAATTTCTTTATTGTGTTTGAGTATGTATGTTCCTCGCAAAGGTGCATACTTATGACTATCTCAGTAATAAGAGAAATTGGTTTTATTGTCTATAAGCAATCCATCTACAATCTTCATAGCTTCTATTTCTCCACTCTACCTGCAAGAGAGATTGATCCAATCGATATATTCTTTGTTTATTTATTTTATTTTTGTTTTGTTTTAGATCATTCTTAAAAGACATGCAAAGAGTCTAAATATTTAGTTTATTTGTTTGGCATAATATTTGCAAAATACAAACAGATTTAGATTCATAGACTTTTTTGCTTTCTTTATTTAAATAGTTTAGATTGAGAAGGTACTCTATTTTAATGCAAGTAATGAATTAGATATTATTTAGGGTCATAAATCACTTTTTTCTTTTCAATCAATATTTTTCCATCTAGTCATGCTCCCCCTGGAGCCAAAGAGGTAACTAGGCTTGCTTGTTACACATGTTCAGTTAGTTAGTTTTCATGACCATCCAACTATTTATGTTCACTTTCATATGCTCATCATAAGAACATCGTGGAAGACTAACAATCTTAGGCATTGGACATCAGATCAACCCGATGGAGTGGGTCATTTTTCTAGGGTAATTCAACCTAAGTTTTGCCCATTTCACAAGAATAATATAGACAAACAATTGTGTAAGATCTCACAATGTAAGGATTTACACAGCTTCTCCACACCTCGCTTGCCTAATGCCTCTATTATGTCCTTTTAGAATTTGGTCATCAACAAGCCAAATCGCCAATTTGTTTGTGCTTTAAAGAACATGCAAAAGCTCCGTTGGAATCAAATACATAATCTGCCAAAGCACATTTTTTTGCAGGCCCATTCTTCCTACACAACTAGAGCAACCAAGATAGATTTTTTTACACCCTTGTCTATTCAACTTGTTTCAACTAGAGTAGTCAGTGCACCGCATGTCTAGGCCTCGACCAAGAAGTTGAGTACCAAGAGAAACTGTCATTTTCCTTGAGTGGAGTGTCCTTGTTCTTTCTTGTTGATGCTTGTTGTACATGTTATTTTACATTCACTTTCAGTACCATATGTTTCTAAAGCAACTAAAATACACTAGTTTTAAGCTCACTCATTCAAGACACAATTATGGCATTTCGTAAATTTTGAAATAGAACTACACAATTACGATTTTGTATATTTGAAAGTAGCAACCTTAAGAGTTCAAATCTAAATAGCCAATACATTTTTGATACGGATGTGGGTATGGAGTATCTGACATGCGGATACAAAAAAAAAAAAAATGGCCCATAGCATTGAATACGGCCATACAAAAATTATATAAAAATTTCAAAAATATATAACTTCTATCCTACTAGAAAGGAATTAAGTTATTAACCACATATTATGCATATGAAAGACCAAATAACCAAAAAGACAACTCAAAATTTGTTAAAAGTTTAAAAGTTATATTAAACACAATGTCACAATATATTAAAATCAATTTATTACACCAATGATCAAAGTTTAAGCTTTACACTATCTTTCAATATTCAAAGATATTATTCTTCATCAAGAGCATCAACATCAACATCACAATCATTATGTGGGTCATTAGTGAGGATTCATTAGAAGTAAACGAGGATCAAACCACTCCCACTATGTGGTTCATTAGGCCAAACTACCAAGGGCCACTACCAGCAGCACCCCCTTGTGCATGTAGGTCTCACGGTGCCAAAGAAGTCTCCAATTCTCGTCATCTAATGACAAGTGGGAAATAGAAGCATCCAATTCAACTATCTCATGGATCAATATCCCAATGTTTTGTTGACCCTTCCTTGTATACCGGTTGTTTATGGGATAGAAGGCACAAGTTGGAATGTATATATACCAAAAATGCGGCTTTTTTAGCCCCCAACTTGTTGCGCTTTTGTGAGTGGATGAAGATATATGTTCTCCGATTGGGCTCAGAGGAAGATGAACTCACAACCTATTGAGGAAATTCAATGCAAAACTAATTTTAAACACTCAAATTTGAATTTTAAAAAAATAAAAGTCACAAGAAAAAGGAAAGAATTAAAAAAATAAAAAAACTTACATGTGCCAAGACCGTGATTGCAAGAGACTGCTTAAATGCAAGAATGATCTAAAGATTCCTCACGACTGGTGATGGTTGGTCACAAACATTTGATCTTTTCACTCTACATAAACTTGTCAATCCACTCTATTTTACTAGCCAATGTTTTTAGCATTAAATTGATTGAATGGACATATAGTGTCCAAAGAATATATCCACACCTTGCCTCAACTAACATCCCTATGGCTTTGTAATTCTTAGCATTTTTTGTTATGACTTGGACAACATTTTGAGGCCACACTGCCTCAATGGATTCGAAGAGGATGTTGGCAATGAATTGAGCATCTTTCACTTGCCCTCACAAATCAACTACTTTAAAAACACAATTAGGACCTTGCCTCAACTAACATCCTACGGCTTTGTAATTCTTAGCATTTTTCATTATGACTTGGAAAACATTTTGAGGCCACACCGCCTCGATGGCTTCAAGAGGATGTTGGAAATGAATTGAGCATCTTTCACTTGCCCCTAACAATCAACTCGCTATAAAACACATTTAGGACATACTACAACCAAATTGATCAAAGAGGAGGTTTCCTACATCTTTCCATCCATTATAAATGGTGGACACCCCATTTTGTCCCACGAGTCTCTAATTAGCTATAATGAGGTTTCCACATATTTTCTTTGTTTTTCCAATAGGGTGGTGCAAATCTTCTCATAACTTGGCCCTTTGTACCCTTTTGGAGTCTCGTTGATTGCTTTCACCATCTCTTTCCAATATGGTGACCTCACAACATTGAATGAGAATCCATTCGCATTCACACATATTACAACGTGCTCATCCACAATATCCCGACTCTCATTTTGAAAGGCCTTTTCCAATGGTCCTTTTTTCCTACTCTTTTTTGAAAGAGGTGAATCCTCATAATGTATGGAGGTAGCCATCAAAAATGGATGTGGCATGGTCACAACTGGGGAGCCAATTCTTGATGGGGCAACAAGAGGCCTCATTGATCATAATGAATTTCCTTTTTTGACAATGGATGACCCGTTTTCAAAGCCAAGGTTACTTCTGCATCTTCTTGTTCTTTGATATATCAAAAAACCTTTGTTGTTGGCACCCCTACGTTATTTTTCCCCTTGCATGTTCTTATACCATGACTTAGTATTGCACAGAAGTGTCCTTTCACCTGACCATACGAGCCTTTGAATAGTGTTTCACACTCATTGCATTTCCAAACAAAACACCCCCCGCCTAGAAGTTTCTTTAGGATTGTGATATGCCTTTATAACGGTAAATTTGGGTCAAATTATTTGAACATGGATTTCCCAAAGGAGGTGGAACTTGTTGCATTGTACTTCTACTTACAAGTAAAAATCAACATCTTAAGAAAAGAAAACAATGATTAAAAATAAAAACTTAAACACTATGCCCTAAGGCATAACATGTATTACAATTTTAAAATGAAAAAAGGTTTAAAATTTTAAAATGAAAATAATTAAACATATAAAGAAGTAAATGAAGCGTGTGAAAGATTAAAAAAATGAAAACAAAAAATTAAAATCAAATTTAAAAGTTAAAACCTTAACTTTGATGAATAATCCACAAATCCTCCTCATTCAAGCTCCTCAATAGCCTTGGCAAAGCAAATAGCACTCATACTAGCTTAGGAAAATGATTGCAATGCTTGTTGATGAAGTATCAAACCCTAAATGAGAAAATGAAAGCTTAGAGAGGAAAGTATGCAATGAGGGAATGAGAGGTAAGTTGTTTTGCTTTTGTGTTTTACTTTTGTTTTATTTTGTTGTAGTTCACTTTTGGCATTACAAATAATAAAATATTGTGTTTTGATGTCACTTTAGATATAAAAAAGAGAATAAAAAGATGTTTTTCCCGAAACATATGTCGGAGTGGCCAAGGTAAGGTCGGGAATCCCTTGGGCATCTGGGTACATCTATAAATGTGCCTGTGGGGTCCCAAATTATACCCCGGCTGCTCCCAAGTACATTTTTAGGATGTATATATACTGATATGTATTGTACCAATACGAGGGCTATACCCCTACCATACCGCTACTTTAGTTCAAATCACTAACCAAGTCCAAGTTAATGTGGTGAATATCTAATCAACCCATCAAGGACATGAACGAAACTAAATCAAACTGTAATGGAATAATCAAATTTTAAGAATTTGGTTAGAATTATTTACAATGGTATATTGTTATGGTTTGGTGATAGATACAAATTTTGTTAGATTCAAAAATTAGTAATGCCATACGATGATGAAAGTGAAGCAATGTTTTTGGTATTTTGGTTTCTGAATCAAACCAATCATGTTTTGGTCAGTTACATTGTACCCTTTTATTTCATCAACCTTGAGGGATGACAATTCTTTCATGGGCCTCATTACCTAGTATTCGTCTCTTGTCCTTGTTCAAGTACAAGGGTGTGATGCTTCCTTTTGCAAAGCAACTTATTGGATATCATTTCCTCACAAGATTTGTTTTCTACATAAGACTCGCAAAATCTTCAGACGGTCCCTTCATTTAGTTATAGGTTACTAGTGAACATTGAATTTCAAACATGAGACTCATATGGGATCTAGAGAGAAATCCCTCTTCTTTTGAAAATCTTTACAATTTGCTACTTCCCACCTACCTCATCACCATTTTCTCTCCATACTGATGGTGACTCATGTATTGACTTATATCTAGAGATTTCCCATTACTTTTCTCTAGGATACTCCTTTGGTTTTGGTGACTTCAATGCCCAAACTAGGACATGTCGAGCACTTATCCATGAGCTTGTGTAAGAGAAGCTTTTGTTCATGAGTTAGATTGGAGGAGTTTGGTTTGTACATAACCTAAACTTATACAAATAGTCAAATATTACTTACATGAGGCATCTCTTGTTGGCAATCAAATTCGAGGAATTACTTATTAGATCTAACCCGCATTTAATTGAAATTAACCATCATTTTTTTCAATTACACATGTTAAAATGGAATTTGCTTAACTACACATACCTTTTTTAATTACATTGCACAAATTCTTCAATAACCAATCTAATTTTTGAATATTACATCACTTTATAATATTCCATGTTTTGTTGTGTTTTTCTCATTTTAAACCAATAAAATTTAGAAACACTTACACTTTTGACATGCATCTCATTTCCATGTAAATGTAATGCGATTACGTTCCAAACTATTGATCACATTTTCACTCTTCAAGCTACTTTTGAGGAGGTTTGTCAATGACATTTGTTGACCTTAGAAAGTACTTTCAAAGTGTTCGAGACATCTATTTTCCAAGAGATTACATAAGTTCTTAATGTTTTCGAGACCCTAATTACTACCATCATGTATCAATGTATTAGTTAGCTATGCAAAGGGAATTGAAACTAACACCTTAATAGTTTCAAAACATGAACTAACTACACAAAGATCATCATGCTAAGAGCTAAACAAGAATGAATACTAACATTATGCATTAAAACTTTGAAATAGAAATCAAACTAATATGCTAAGCATTAGAATCTCTACTCTTTAGATCACCAAAATACTAAATGAACCTAGATAGATCTATGGCAATCAAAGTTGATTGTTTGATCTTTAAGGGTTTGGGAATGGAAGCTCATCAAAGTATGGCTACAAGACCATTTTGATTATCTCTATGAGGCTATTAGCTCAAATGAAAGATGCTCTAAGATGAAATGCCTATAGATTAGCTATAAACATGTAAGGTGTGTAAATAGAAAGGTAGGAGGAGGGCTCCTATATAGCCCAATGGATAAAAGAATCTCTACATCCCTTTTCATGTGGGATAAATAGAGAGGTTGGGTTAGTTGTGGATAAGGAAGGTTTATGGAGGGTTGAGTCAACCTTAGGAGAGTTTAATTTTTCCTTTAGTGACCCATGGGAATAAAGGGGGTTTATTAATTAACCAAAGTGATTAATTAATAGCTGAGCAAGCTTATAGGAGCTTTTTAGAGGAATAATTAGCATGATTTAGACTATGAGAGGAATTTAATCAAATAAATGATGATTTATTGATTTAATGGAAGAGGAAGCTAATTAATTAATAATAATTAATTAGTCTAGATAGAAAGGGGGATTAATTAACGAAAGTTTGTTAATTGGCGTATTTGCTAGATAAAAGAGTTAATTAACTAGCGTAATGTAGCTAATTAATGGTGATAGAAGAGAAGTGAGCATTATTGACGATATGTCGTCAATTTATGGGAAAGGGGATAATTAGCGTAATTTAAGTATTTAAATTGCTCAAGCTAAATTACAGGTGTCTACATTTTCCCCTCTTTGGGGTGGCGTAAATGACGCCACTTCAAAGATAGTAGACAGATAAAATTTTGAAGAGGTAGAAGAAAAATTAGTAGAAGTGAGAGATGCCCCCTCGAGTGTCGATGAGGTGATGAAATAAGGTGATCGACGATCGAAAAAGGTGAGAGAAATGGATAGAAGAATGGGTAGGGCAGGATGCCCCAGGTGAATAAGAAGAATAGTGTTGACAGGAGAATGATGTAGAAGAAATATGGAGAAGCAGAGAAAAGAACTAGCTTTCATCCCTTGCATTGGCAACAATTGTTTTGTCATCATATAGCCAAAGATCTACGTCATCGGTTCTTATTAAAAATATAAGCATACGAAAAAAGTAGAATGACACGAAAATCCATACTACGAACAATTGTCCATTGCTGAAAACACCAACTCGATGCAACATACGAAAAGCAATGCAATATGAGAAGGAAACAAGCTCATTTAACAGGAAAAACAAGTACAAAAACACATATTCCAACCAACAACGGTCAAGACGGTTGTAAAAATGTTTTTTTATCAAGCTGAAGATCCCCAAATGTTCGTGATTGCTGAAAAGGGTTAAAAATGATGCCCCTAAGTAAGGATACATGTGAGGGAAGATGATGAAGGATGTTGGGTCCAATGATAAAGCGTTCGTATAAGCAAACTAAACAATATCGTGTCAACTAGATGTGCCCGTAATCACCGACGAATGAGGCATGTTAGCTTTGTAGATGGGTGCAAATCTGATGATCCGTGAGTCGTTTGATCTATGAACATGTGAATATTTCAGCAAGATATGGAAAGAATACCATGCGCAAGACACGAGTTTCAACCGTTATGAGATGGTTTACCTAGTTTTGCAAATTTTACAATTTTTAGGACTTTTGGAGAATTTTTGAAATTTGTTGGATTTTGGATGAATTTTTTTAGTTTTTTGTTTGATTTTTGAATTTTGATTTTTTTATAGATTTTTGACGGTTTGGATAGAGAAGAAGTTAGAAGAATCAACAAGAATCTCCTAGGAGAAAAAGAAATGCCCCAAGGAGAAGAAAGAAGCAACATGTGGAAAATAATGCCCCAACACAATGGAAAAGTAATAAAATAATTATTAATAACAAATAATTATTTGACAGAGTGGTAGAAGAAGTGATATCACCTAGGAGCAATAAAATTTTCCTAGTGAGAAGAAATGAGTACCAGGTGGCAAATAATGCCCCAAGACATGAAAAAAAGAAAAATAATAATTATTATTTAAATAAAATAATTATTCACAAAGTGAGAGAAGAAAAATTAGAGTGACAGTGATGATCAGTCGAAACAAGTCGCCGTTGGGCATCATGGACTAACGAGAATGGTTTAATATACCCACACGGGGTGGTACATCATTACGAGCAATTCATTTGTTACCGACCACTATCGAAATTTATCCGCGAGACCCCGATAAGCGATTTGAGGATGATGGTGAGAGGATGAGCCCGCAGGAGATGTGTCGACCGAGTTTGGGAGTATGCCCAACACGTAGTCGATGGCTCCTATGTGAGTAGCTTGACCTACTTTTTCAATTACACATTTAATGTTGTAATTAATGCATTAATTACTAGTTTAGTCATAGGAGGAAGTGCATGCGCGGGGGCGCATGTGTCCTTAAGGTGGCGCAGGCACCCCACAAGCATGTGTGTGCGCATGTGTAGGTACACAAAAACATGTGCACGTATGTGCATATGCCACAAAATCATATGTGCACCTGACCATATGCACTAAGTATCTACGCGAATACGCAAGTACACAAACCCTAGTGCATACACACTAAGTGCACTCACGTGTAAGCGCAGTAAGGAAAATATGGATGCAAGTGTCCCTAGTGCATGCGCCTTATGCGTGTGCACCAAAAAGGCACGCATACACAACTAGGCGCCCATGCCCAAAAGGGCACGTAGGCACAAAAATAGGAAAGTCACACAGAATAATAAGTAGGAAAAATGCCAAAAATTTACACTTAGAAGAAAGTAAAAATTAGCGTAGGATAGAAGAAAAATAGAAGAACTGAGAAGAAAAGTTAGTGTCTAATACATGTCGTGTTTTACAGAGATGGTTGCCAACACTATAGACAAGAGAGTGACATAGTCACATAGTAGAGATGGAGTCGAGCATGCGTCGATGAGACCGTTGTGAGATGGTGGTACTATTACAGGTGGTTGGCTTAGGCCACATGGCGTGGATGCCATCGATCACCCTGGATCATGGCCTATTGACTATGTTGATCGAGTGGTGGCACAATGAGAGTCAATGTTTTCGGATCCCTATAGGAGAGATGACTGTCAGACTGGAGGATGTGTGGTGGATATTACGCATACCCATTGTTGGCTCGTTGATTGAGTACATGATTGATTTTGGTCGGATCACCAAGGCGGTTAGGGACATCTTCTACCATGATGCGATACCTCATGAGGGTATGATAGTTTCCTTACACCGGTGTATATCATATCCTACCATTCACCGGGGACCATTATATTTGATGGCTCTTATAAGTGGGTTCTTACTCACTGATAAGACAGGGACATCATTTTCATTGGGATTAATCACAGTAGTCCACAGATTATATAGTGGTGAGAGATATTTCGGGCCAGTGCATACTTGCACATCTATACTGGGATCTACATTTCATCACTTACCACCGTCAGAAGATGGTGGGGCCAATGTCTTTGTTAAATATTTGGTCATGGGACCACATAGTGATCGGGTTCCCCTTACGTGCATTACACACACGAGTTTCAGAGGAACCGACATTTATGAGATGGGTCCCCTTAGGAGATGATGTATGAGGGCATCTGGGTAACACCTATCATTATCGACAAGAGTTCGATGAGTTGCATCAGAGAGATGTTATTTAGATTCCCTACAAGCACATACAATGGCCAGAGGATGGAGCAGGCTTTGTGCGTGGTAGAGCATTTCCTTTGGCACTCGTAGCTATATTATAGTGATATATATGGTAGACCGATTCTTGGAAGTTAGGTATGATTCATGGCATCCCTCAACTAGATATGTGGTATGCTCGATGTGATACTGAGAGATGGACCATGGGGCACGCATATTCAGTGGCCCTGAGCTGTGGTGATTTTTTTGAGTGTGGTACCATAGGTTTGGGACCCTTCGATAGATTAGAGATCTAAGTACCACGCCGGATTACATGGCCTGGTACGTTATTGTGTTGCCATGATGATTGACAATACCCGATGGGGCATGGGTAGTAGGTGTCAAGCCACCACTGGAGATCCCGTACAATAGTGATGAGGGTGATGATGTAGGTGCAGGTGGTGTCGATGATCCATTTGATGGACAAAGACACGATGGTGGGGATTATCGTAGGGTCCAAGATAGATCCTGATCGATACGACAGAACCGGACAAGGATGGCCCTAGGCCCGGATTATAGGGATATGGGTAGGGAGGCCTATATTATGGGAGCATGGATAGGTATAGGCCCTAGGCCCATATTATAGACATGGAAAGGTTCCCATAAGATTCTCAAAGGTTACCCCGAGAGTAGGGTGGAGATGTTTAGGGACAACTAGTTGCCTTACAACAAAGCAAATTGCAGCAGAGTGGTGGCAGAGAGTGGGACCAGCCCGAGCTCGATTCAGGTTGTGACAAAAGAGTGGGACCAGGATAGAGCCCGTGTAGGCTTGGGGAGATGGTGATGCTCATTTCCAATATATATGACAGATGGCTGCCCATATGGCTCAGGTGACGAGCTTATTACATTAGGTTCAGGCGCAGTTATGGCTGGTGATAGCCGAGAGAGATCACTCGTGGCCGAGTGATAAGTAGGTCAGCCGAGGTTGCTCGGTTATTTGCAAAGGTAGCATCCTTCCGACACATGGGAAAGTTGTGATATCGCACACCCATAGGGATTTGGTGACAGTGGAGGGTAGAGCCTCTTATTATCATTCTTTATACTATGAGGTTATTCTAGTGGTCAACATGTGCCTTCCTATAGCCAATAGTCGAGTAGATCGATGAGATTAGTGAGGCTTCGGTGAATCAATTGAGCATCCATGAGGGCGGGGGTCGACAGTGGCAACAGGTGCACAGGTTATGGGTCCCCCTTCGTAGGCCATCTAGTCCATCCGAGGGTTCGAGTCAGCCATGACTCTCCTGATTTTATTTGTATCTTGATATACATGCCTCTTATGAAGGCCTCAACATTTTTTTTACATATGTATACGATGTACCATTTTTTATGTACGCCTCTGAAGAAGGCATATAATTATTTTGATCGGCGTATAACATTTTTTGATGTATAGCATTCTTGATATACACCTCTGATGAAGGCATTTATGAGTTGTGCCCTTGATGGCCCATTTTGTATCGATGATGTATATCCTCTTTGAGACAGACATGTTATATATGCTTATACATGGACATTTAGATGTGGCACATTTGTCATGGGATGATGTATTTTATTTTTGATGATTGATTATGGGTGTTGGATGTATCATGATGTTATATGGTTTGATTTCACACTTTGTATGTATCATGATGATAGTTGAGATGTTTGTACCACATGTGTTTAATTTTTACATGATAGATCCATAGATGATATCAATTGTATTGTACATGTGATGCTCTAGATTAGTGGATGGGATGACATGATGATATTGGTGCGGGAGGATAGATTTTGATATTTGTGATCCCTCTTGCCCCCATTTGATGATACGATATGAGATGATTAGCTTAGCATTCATTTATGATGTATACTTAGTTGTTTATTTATATATGATGTATAGATGATGTTATATGTGATGATATTTATGGACAAGTAGACACAAGAAAATGTTAACAATCCTAACCAAATATACAGTGCTAAACAACATGAATTAACATAACTATGTACAATCATTTACAAGCATACAAAACACACTTCATATGTACAAGTGAGAATGAATCTAATCTAAGCAAGAAAAGATGAACCTTATCAAAGTATGTCTAAGAAACAAACTATACAAATGTACAAACAAACAACAACTATACAAGAAAACAATGTACACAAACAAAGCAAGAAACAAGATAAAGTAAGTAAACTAAAGTTATGTTTTTGTAAGATTGTTTTGTGAAACATTTTTCTATTGTTTTTATGTTTTTTGTTTTTCTATTATTTTGGATTTTGATCATATTTGAATGTTTTTGTGATTTTCGAACATATTTGAATGTTTTTGTGATTTTCTAAGGTTTTAAGAAGCTACATAGGTAACCGAGAAATGTGGATGCCCCCAGTGTTAGACGAAGAATATAAAAGGGTAAGTGCCACATGTTTATGAATAGGAAGGTGAAGTCGTGGAAGTGCCCCCAACACTAGATGGGGAATATACAAAGACCATCCCTTCACTAATTTACAAGAGGAGAAAAATCTGGATCAAGTCTTGACATGATAGGTTCATAGGAAATCTCGGATGCAGGTGCGGAACTAGCCCTAGGCTAAGTAAAAGTACCCTCCAGATGCAAGATGCTTGTGAACAACAAATCCTCCCAAGGTCGGAAACTAGTTTTCACCAAAGGACCCATCCAAAGTGCCACAATTGCATGGTTTTCACATATGGATGACCTTGCTTTCTCTTTTTTCTTTTTCTTATTTTTTTTTTTTTGTATTTTGATCATTTTTACCTCTTTTTTGTTTATTTTTCTAATTTTTGTGCCATGTTTAAGCATAGAACCACTTAAGGTGTATGGCATTCATAGGTTCGTGGAGCTCATCACCATTGGGATGGGAAAGTTTGTATGCTCCTATTCCATATTTTTCCACAATGACGTAAGGTCCTAACCAATGTGGTTCAAAATTTCCTTTCTTCTCTCTTTCTGCCCTTGTGTTGAACTAGTTTTCTTTCATGACCAAATCTATGACCTCAAAATGATGAGGTATGATCCTTTTGTTATAATTTAGGAGATTCTATTTTGATACACTTTAAGATGGTTCAGGGCATAGATGATCTTTTAATCCAGGAGTTCTAACTCTGCCTACTTGCCACTCAAGTAATCCTCATCCTTGTCCAAGATAATCCTTAAGAGATATTCTCAGGAAAGGAAGCTCTATTTCCAATGGGATGATAGATTATGTTCAGAACACTAAGAAATAGGGTGTCACACCAGTAGGAGTGTGAATGGAGGTCCTATAATCCCAAAGGGTTGGGTGAATTTACAAATTCCAGTTGCAACATGTCTTACTTACCATCTTTTCCATGATTCGAACCAAAGTTTTGTTAGTGGCTTTGGCCTATCCATTGCCTTGAGGGTAATATGGCGTAGACCACTTTAATCTTATTTGAAACCGATGACAAATATATTTCACTATCTTGTTCTTGAATGATTTTCCATTGTTCAGTAACTATGGCTGCAAGAATACCATACTAGAAAATAAGGTTGTTCATGATAAACTTGGAAATATGAGCACTCGTAACATAAGTCAAAGGAAATGGCCTCCACCCACTTGGTGAAATATTCCGTAGTTGTAATGATGTGGGTGTGGCCATTAGATGAAGTAGGGGTAAGCTTCCCTATTAAATCAAGTCCCCATTTAGAAAATGACCATGGGGTTGTGATAGGTTGCAACGGTTATGATGGCGCATGGATGAAATTTCCATATTTTTGACATAACACACATTTCCTCACATAGTTGCAGTAATTTATTTCCATAGTAGACCAATAGTAGCCTACCCTTAACAATTTATTTACTAAATCCATTCTGTTTGTATGGGAAGCACACACCCCTTCATATACCTCCTTGATTGCTTGGACTGACTTTGCTACATCTAGACAACGTAACAGATTACCATCGTAGCCACGACGATAGAGCGTACCTCATAAATGGGTGTAATGGGCTATCTGGCGGATAAGGATTTCTTTTTCAAAATGGGAGATGTCAGGAGGGAAGGTATTGTGTTTAATATAGGCATATATGTGCACATACCATGGGGAATAGGGACCAACAAATTCACAAGCCAAAAATGATTCTAGCATGTCATACGTAGGCTAGCGTAGATTCTCAACAAAGAATGGCATATCATTGCTCTATAGTGGAATTCGTAGCATAGAACCTATGGTTTCCATAATGTCTGTGGATCTATTTTGTGCTCTTAGAATCTGTTCAAATGTAATACGCACAAAATATTCTTTCAAAGTTTCCACCAGTTTCTTGTAGGGGATGAGCTTTTCATCCTTGACTTTTTATTTTTCGTTGACTTGTTTGATGATCAATTGTGAGTCACCAATGATCTTAACATGATGGATATCCCATTTTATTGCTAGCTTCATCCTAGTGATGAGTGCCTCATATTCGTAATATTATTTGTATAAGGAAAACCAAGGTGAAAATCTTGAGGTATGGGGTCACCTGAAGGATTAATTAATACCACACCTTCCCCAACCATGAAAAGTAAAAGATCCATCAAAGTGCACTTGCCACATGATAGATTCCTTAATATACATTAATGAAGCATCTGGAAGATCTAGATTACATACGCTCTAATAACAATGTTTCTAATAATTGGTCATAGAGTACTTGTCCTTTAACTAAATTTTGGTGTACATACTCAATGTCAAATTCACTTAGCAGAATGATCTAATTAGTCATTCTTCCTGTAAGGGTGGGTTTTGACAACATGTATTTGAGTGGGTCAACTTTAGATATAAGATTGGTTTTAGTATTCAATGTAATGGTGAAGTTTTTGGAAGGTAAAAATGACAGCCAAACAATTTTTCAATTTGAGGATAGTTGAGCTCATAAGAAATTAAGGTATGGCTGAGATATTATATGGATTTCTCTTTGTGGCCGAGGTCATATCTTGGGTGAGAAATGCACCAATAGAAAATTGAGTGGCAGAAATATACAACAAAAGTGGTTCATCTGGGAGTCGAAGGCATGAGGAAGGTGGATTAGCTAAGTATTGTTTAATCAAAGTGAAGGCCTACTATTACTCTGGTCCCCAAATAAAGGAAACATCATTTTTAAGTAGATGGGTGAATGAATGACATTTGTCAGCAAGTTGGGAAATGAAGCGGTGGATGGCTTGTATCTTTCCTTACAAGCTATGTAGTTGTTTGATGTTTTTAGGAGGAGACATTTTAGTAATGGAAGTAACTTTAGTTGGGTCTACCTCAATCCCTCTTTGTGATACAATGAATCAAGTAACTTTCCTGATAGTATGCCAAACACAGACTTCTTTTTATTCAATCTGACCTTATATTTCCATAGCGTTCAAGATACGTTGTAAAATCTTAGGGTGATATGCTCTCATCTTGGATTTCCCTAGGATATCATCCACATAGTCCTCCATGATGTCATGAATCATATCATGGAAAATCAATGTCATTTCCCTTTGATAGGTTGCACCTACATTTTTAAGGCCAAAGGGAATTACCTGATAACATAAAGTTCCCCAAGTGGTTTTGAAGGTTGTCTTTTATTGATCTTCATCGGCTATTTTGATCTGATTGTAGCCTGAAAATCCATCCATAAGAGATAACATTTCATATCACGCAGTTGAGTCAACAATCATATCAATATTGGGTAATGGAAAATCATCTTTTGGACATGCCTTATTGATGTCTCTAAAATCTGTATAGATTCTAATCTCGACAAGTTTCTTTTATACAGGGACTATATTCGATATCCATTTTGAGTAATCAATAGGTCTAATGAATCCCATTGCTAGCAATCTTTCTAGCTCTTCTTTAACCAGAAGAGCCATCTGTGGGTGTATTTTTCTAAGTTTTTATTTGATGGGCTTGGTGCATCTCAGGTACACAACTAGGTTATGCACTATCAAAGTTGGATCCAATCCTAGCATATTCTTATAGGACCATGCAAATATATCTACAAATTCCTGAAGAAGCATGGTGAATGTATTTTTCTCCCGTGCGGAGAGTGAAGCTCCAAGCTTGACTATCTTTGGGTCTTCTTCCATTCCGATATTCACATCAATGGTTTCTTCTACTAGTAATTTTTACAAATCCTCCATACGCGTAGGATCGGGAGGAATGTTAAGATCTTTTTCCAAGGGCATATCTTGATATTTTCACCCTTGGCATGGTCACTTTTCTTGTCCATTGATTTTGTTACTTGTTTGTCAGTCAGTGCCTCAAAGAGGTTTTCATTGTGTGACTTGGAATTTTTCTTTTCCGAGGCTTTTCGTTGAATTTTTTCCCTCGCTTTTTCTTAAGTTTTGATGACCACGAAGGTCACCTTCCTCCCTAAAGTACGCGGAGGTATATAAGTCAATGTAGAAACCATTCTTATGGTCTCCAATTAGGATTGTATCTCGAATGCCCATGAATTCTGTAATGGCCTCATCATTTTCAAAGAGGTCTATTGGTATGTGATGTAATGAAATTACTAGTATAATTCAGATTATGAGCAGCAATATAACACCAAATAACACAATATTTCAGAATAATGATCTCAATATGTAATTGTAATAGCTTCGCCACTTCGAGGGGGCAACCTCCAAACCATATAATAAGACTCAAATGCTCAAATGATAATGAACTACTACCTACAATCCTCTATATATACTATTCATATGTTATGGCCATCACCCAAGCCGACCTATTAAGCATGAGAAAGTATAAATGATATAATAAAATGATATGGTAAGCCACAAGTCGGCTACTCATATCCTAATACAAGCAATAGGTTAAGGGCATAGCATGCCCTTCCCCTTAAAACCAATGTTGTCCTCAACATTGAATAATCCTGGATGTTGCTGCAAAAACCTTCATCCTCCCAGGTGGCATCTTCTATGCTCAGATTCTTCCACTTGATCAGATATTCCTTAATGTCTCTGGTTCTCAGCCTCTTAGTACGTGTTTGCAGAATCTTCTCTGGCTCCAAAATGATTCTTCCTTCCTCGTCAAGTTCTAGTAACTCTATCTGGGCTTCAAATTTCTGTCCAATAACCTTCTTCAGGCATGAAACATGGAATACTGGGTGTATGTGTGAAGATGGAGGCAACTCTAGTTTATAAGCAACACTGCCAATTTTCTATAGAACCTGATAAGGGCCATAGTATTTAGGAGCAAGTTTGTTGTCCTTTTTTTGTTGCTTTAGAGACATCTATTTGTAAGGATGGAGATGTACAAAAACCCAATCACCAATTTCAAAATGTCTTTCACTACGATGTTGATCTGCTTGTTGTTTCATCTGTTTTGTGTTAATGCTAAATTCTCCTTCAAACTAGCCAAAACCTATTGTTGATGTTGAATGTGTTCCTCAACATCTCTGACCTTAGTTTTGCACCCTCAAGGAGGAAGTGATAGAAGGTGGATGGTAACCATATAATGCTAAAAATGGGGTCATTTGAGAAGAGGTATGAAAAGATGTGTTATACCACCATTCTGCAAGTGGTAGCCATTTAATCCATCTTTCCTACTTATCTGATACAAAACAACATAGATACCCCTCTAAGCATTTGTTGACCACTTCGTTTGCCCATCAGTTTGAGGATGATAAGATGAACTGTGAGCTAGCTGAGTACCCAAACATGAAAATAATTATGTCTAAAAATTACTTGTGAAAATAGGATCACGATCACTTACAATTATCTTTGGGGTTCCATGTAGCCTTTGAATTGTCTCCAAAAAATAGCTACGACTGTACTAGCTGTAAATGGATGTGATAGGGCACAAAAATGGGCATATTTTGTGAGCCTATCCACAATCACAAAAATAACATTCTTACCCTCTGAACAAGGCAATCCGGTGATGAAATCCATGGAGACCTCCTCCCATCTCTGGCTAGGAATTGGTAAGGGTTGCAATAGACCTGGTGTCTTAATTGTTTCCCCTTTGTTCTATTGGCACACTAAACACTCTGATACAAACTTTTGTACATCCCCCTTGAGTCCTTCCCAAAATAATTCTCTTTTTATTCTATGATATGTCTTCAAAAACCTAGAGTTTCCTCCAACAGGCGAGGCATGTAGCTCTGCAAGAATCTTATGCTTCAACTCAGAATCTTTACTCAAGTATAACTTGTCCTTGTACCATAGGGCATTACCTTTCCACTCAAATTTGTTAGATGTCATAGATCCTTGCTTGATATTCTGTATTAGAGATTGTGTATCCTTGTCTTGATCCCATTCCAATCTTGCTTCATCCACCCAATCGGCCATCAACATGGACATTCCACATAGTAAGGCATCTGCATGGATGTATCCCTTCTGGACAATGCATCAACTACTACATTTTCTTTACCCTTTTTGTATATGATTTCAAAATCATAACCCAACATTTTTGTTACCCACTTTTGTTGTTCCTCAGATGATAACCTTTTCTCCAAAAAGTATTTGAGACTATCATGATCAGTTTTTACCTTGAAGTGTCTACCCATGAGATAGGGCCTCCATTGCTTGACCGCATGAAGAATAGCCATCATTTCTTTCTCATAGACCGGTTTGAGTAGATCTTTTCCTTTGAATTGGTGACTCTCAAATGTAATTGGTCTTCCTTCTTGCATTAGAATTGCTCCCAATCCTGATCCTAAAGCGTCACATTCAACAATGAAGGTTTTTGAGAAGTTGGGAGTAGCAAAATAGGGGTGCTGCACAAGGCTTCCTTCAATGCTCAAAGGATTTAGTGGCTAAGTCTGTCTAATGGAAGGCATCCTTCTTTAGAAATGTAGTGAGTGGGGTTGCTATTCTACCATATCCCCACACAAATATTCTGTAGTACCCTGTTAGTCCTAGGAACCCATGAAGATTTTTGAGAGTTTTGGGCCTTGGCCATTCCACCATAGCTTTGATCTTCTGAGGATCAACTTTGACGCCTTCATGGGATACAATGTGACCCAAGTACTCTACCTCTTGTACACCAAAAGAACATTTAGATGGATTTGCATAGAGAGTATGTTTCTCCAAAACTTCCAACACTTTATTTACATGTTGTAAGTGTTCTTCCCATGTCTTATTGTAAATCAATATGTCATCAAAGAAAACTAATACAAATTTCCTTAAAATGGCTTGAAAATAGTGTTCATCAAGCTTTGAAAGGTTGAAGGTGCATTTGTAAGACCAAAAGGCATTACCAAAAACTCATAATGGCCCTCATGAGTCCTAAAAGCCATTTTATGAACATCTTCCTCTTTTATTCTAATTTGATGGTACCCCGAATGAAGATCTAATTTTGTGAAATAAATAGCACCATGCAATTCATCAAGTAAATCATCAATTATTGGAATAGGAAACTTATCTTTGATGGTATACTTGTTGAGTTCTCTCGATAATCTGGACACATCCTCCATGTTTCATCCTTCTTACGTACCATGACCATTGGGGAAGAATAGGCACTGGCTAGGCCTGATGATACCTGCCTTCAACATTTCCTGAACCATTTTCTCGATCTCACTTTTCTAGGAATATGGGTATCTATATGGTCTGATGTTAGGTGTTTGGCTCCCTGGAATCAACTAAATGGCATGATCATGATCCCTAATTGGTGGTAGTCCCTTTGGAATTGCATCAAAAATAGATGAGTGAGCATCAACAATCTTCTGAAGATCGGGTGGCATTGAAGACTTTGTATTTTGTACTTCTATGGAAAATAACTTTGCTATAAATCCATCTACTCCTTTTAAGAACCTTCTACATCTGATGAGAGCTAATAATTTGTGGAGACTTAGCTACCATCCCATTCAATTGTATTGTCCTTCCATCTGAATGAAATTACATGAACAATTCTTGGAAATTCATCTCTATAGTACCTAAGGTTGTGAGCCATTGGACACCCAAAACAATATTTTCCCTCTCATAGAAATAGCAAACATAGGTGAGTCTAACATGTAGTATCCCATGGAAATCTTGATACTATGGCACTTTCCTATGCACTTGACTGTCCCACCATCCGCAATCATAACTTGCATTTTTGGAGCTGGGTAAATAAAACAATTGAGGCGGGTAGCTAACTTACTATTTATGAAGTTATGAGTACTCCCTAAGTCAATCAACACTGTCACCTTCTATTTTTTGAGATAGCCAATAACCTTGAGTGTTTGAGGAGTACTAATACCTGACAATGCATGGCAAGAAATTGTAGGTTGGTGATCCTCTACTTCCTCTTCTACTGGTTCCTCAACCTCTCCTATAATTTCAGCATCCTCATCATCCTCATTACCTCCATCAATATAGAACAACTTCTTCTCAACACATTTGTGTCCCGGTCCATATTTTCTATCACAGTTAAAGCATAATCCTTTTGCTCTCTTTTCTTCCATTTGTTGAGGAGTCAGTCTAATTGGCCTAGAAAATGAAGGGGAAGAGATACTACGGTCTTTGGTGTTAATGAAAGGTGGCCTCCTACTACAAAGAACTTTTTCCTCTACTGATGTGCCATGATAATAGAATCAGAAAGCTTGAGTGGATTAAACATACGTACCTCATGCTCGATGTGGTCCTTAAGACCCCAAGAAATAGGTCATTCAAATTCTCTTCTGGTATATTCTCCACCCTTAAGGATAGGTTTGGAATTGATGCACATAATCTTTGACTGATCCTATTTGTCGTAACTTTGCTAATTGACTAAAGTAGTTCTCTGAAACACTGGAACTATAGTGCAATTGCAACTCCTCAATAAAAACTATCCAAGTGACACCGAGACCATTCTTCTGCCTCTGAGCACATAACCATCGATACCAAACGAATTGGTCTGGTTCAAGATACAGGGATGCCAATGTCACCTTTTGTCCTGATGGTGTTTGATGTAGCTCAAAGAAGTTCTCCATTTGATTTATCCAATTCAGGGGATCTTTACCATCAAATTTGTGCATATCCACTTTCGGCATCATGTTCCGTGGTTGCGAATAAGTTGGATTCTGATTGGGCTGGAAAAGTGATCCAACATGGTTATTTTGTCCATGATTTTGAACTAAAGATCCTCCTTGGTTGATATGGGATGGATTTGGGCCATATTGTTTACCCTTTACATGTTGCATGATATCATCCAACCGATGATTGATTTGGGCTATGTCTCCTTTAGAGGCCATCTCAGATTGTACATTTCAAGCTCATACTCAAGTTGGCTCACCTTATGATCAACTGAAGTAAACCCTAGTGTTGAGGAATCTATATTTACCCCTTCTGAATCCATCTCTTCAATCACTATCTCATCTTTATCTGGGGTTTTACCCGAGTAACCGGATTCTTTTTTGCTCTTGTGGAAGGCCCCGCCATGATATCAAACCTTAGGGTTTAGGGTTTTGATACAAATTCGGCCAAACAAGAAAAAAACATAGAGAAGATACTAATACTATTTTTTTAGAGCTTTCCGAAAATGTAAAGAACTTGAAAAATTCCACAATTTGCACCCTAGGGAGTGATTTTATGAAAAACCCTAAATTTGTAATAACTTGTGCAAAATAAATCAAAAAATTCTGAAATTTTCAAGGAACCTTACTTGAAATTTTCACAACTCTGGTAAAAATATCTCTCAATTCGCTTTGGTTAAAAATATATTATGGAAACAAAAATTAGGGTTTTACCCTAATTTTGGCCTGATCGCAGCTCTGATACCACTTGTAATGAAATTACTAGTATAATTTAGATTATGAGCAGCAATATAACACCAAATAACACAATATTTCAGAATAATGATCTCAATATGCAATTGTAATAGCTTTGCCACTTCGAGGGGGCAACCTCCAAACCATATAATAAGACTCAAATGCTCAAATGATAATGAACTACTACCTACAATCCTCTATATATACTATTCATATGTTATGGCCATCACCCAGGCTGACCTATTAAGCATGAGAAAGTATAAATGATATAATAAAATGATATGGTAAGCCACAAGTTGGCTACTCATATCCTAATACAAGCAATAGGTTAAGGGCGTAGTAGTGACATTATTGGTCCCATTCGACAAGGCACGGGTAAACAAGGTCAATTGTAGGTTCGGTGGTAAGTTAAGGTAAGGACATTGGTATCCATGAAGAGCTTTGTGAAGGAAAGATCCTTATATTGGCCACATTGGAAATATGTGTCACTGTTTAAATAATCAGAGCTATCTTTGTGCTCATAACATGTAGCATCTTGATCATTGGGGTGTGATCCATAAGGTCGAATGTCAATACCACACCTTTCCATTTTAAAATGTTTGAGAGGAAATGGTTCTCTTGGTCCTTATTCATTCTTTCCACATCCAAGACCCTTATATCCCATAGAATACATCATACGGCTAGGACTTCTCATACTCAGGGATCTAGTAGCAAGTTGGTTGAGTGTCCTCTGGGTCCCAAGTCGTAGGTGGTTCCAACAATTTCTCTTCAGCAAGTAATCCTCCAGGTAATAATGTGTCGATAGTTCGGTCATCCCTAGGCCATGTGAAATGATAGTTGGGTTGGCCTCTTGTTTTAGGTGACAATGATAGGTCTAAAACTAGGAGAGCTTGTTGCACATTGTATTCTCCACAACCATACTCCAGCACTTTCATCTCCCATGAATCAAAGGGAGAAGTTGACGTAGAAGCCTCATGGGTGCAAGATATCTTAGGGAGTCTGAATCTATCCATGATTCCATAACTTCTAATTGGAGGGGAGAAACTATATCAGTAGAGGGACAAGTATAAGTACCTTTACGATCAAAGCTATTGAGAGCTATGCAATGAGCAAAGGGTTCTAGATCTCCCTGTATTGTAACAACGTGTCCCTCATGTTTTAACTTGATGTGTTGATGGAATGTTGATGGTATGGCCTGCATGGCATGAATCCGTGGTCGTTCAAGAAGCATATTATATGGAAGTTCCAAGTCTAAGACATGAAATTTTGTATGATGACAAGTTGGTCCTACCTCCATTGGAAATGTGATTGTTTCAGCTAACTCTCCGCTCTGCATTGTCGTAAGTGGTTATGGTAATAATATGGGACTCTAGATCTTCTTCTTTATGTCCTAGCTATTTAATTAGTTTCAAAGTGCATATATTCAACCATGATCCATTGTCCACAAGAACCTGTTTTATTTTACGGTGAGCAAAAAATACCTCTATATACAGGGGGAGATTATGCGTGTGATCTTCTCAGGTATCTCCTTGTGATTAAAGGAGATATACTTAGTTGGTGTAATGTTTTCCACTGTGGCTTGAAGATGTGAAGGGTCTACGTCCATTGGCACTCCTGACCCCTGGAGAGTTTTGTACAAGATTTCCTTATGTACATTCGATATTTTAAGAAGATCCAAGATTGAAATCTTGACAGATGTCATCTTAAGTTATTCTAATAAGTTATACCTACCATCTTGCGGGGTTGATGGAGAGGGTTCTGGGATCATGAGATGAGCGCACCTTGTTACCGTAGTGTAATCCTTTCCCTTGATCTGAATGGTATTCACATGGTCACTAGGAGAGTGGATACATCCAATGAGTGAATCGTAATGATTATTGTCACTTTTGGTATATAGATAATTCACCACTTTGTAACTTTGGGATGAATCTCCTTGATCTGGCCTTTTCTCATCTGACTTACCATGTTTAGGGAATGGTTCTTTGAATATCCCCATCTTTTCATTTGGCATCAAAGTTTTCTCTGCGGTGTCAACTTCTATCTCTCCATTGTCAATGAGATCTTAAATGTAGTGACGAAGTCGTAGGCACGTGTCTGTCTTATGTCCCTTGACACAATGCAAATCACAATAGTCATGCTCTTTGTACCATGATGGTTTAGGAGCATTGTCATCAAAAGGTTACATCGTGGGATAAGTCACCATGTGAGCTGCATCCAATTGCTTCAATATGCAGTAAAAGGCTCATTGAGAGGAGTGAATTTTCTTCATTTAGGGGGTGGTTGAATAGGCCCTTTGGTTAGTTTAAAAGGTTGACCAGCTTGAACCATTTATACTCATTTGGAATCTATGATTCCGTCTCCCACCATGTTCTTTTTTTTGTTAAATATTTTTGCTTTTTTGTGGGTTTTTGTGAACTTTGATTATCTTTAGAAGATGATTTGATGGTTTCTTTGGAAATAAGAGATTTTTCTATTTATATTCCCTTTTCAATGACCTCTTCAAATGTGTGAACACAATGCATCTACAAATGAAAAGTGATGTCTGGGTTTAGATAGGGTACGAAGATGATCACAAGTTATTTTTCAAGAAATGTACAAGGGAAGCGGTTGGATATCCCTTTCCATATTTGCAAGAAGCTTGCGAATGTTTCATTGGGGTGTTTTTTAGTGCCACACAAGTCTGTCATGGTTATGTTGTTTTCTATTTTGTATGAGAAATGTTGAACAAACCTTTCTACAAGTTGAGCCATGCAAAGATAGACCCACGAGTTAAGTGAGTGAACTATTCCAATGCTTGCCCCCTAGACTCTTTGGAAAGAGTCGTATGAGGTAATTGTCGCTATAGGCCACTTCTTGGAATGTCATGTAAAAATATTTCACATGATCTCATGGGTCACCTTTCCCTCTATATTTTTCAATTTTTGGCATGTCAAACTTCTTAGGGAAGGGTTGAAGCATCATAGTTTTATCAAATGGATGGGGACATAACTCTTCATATTGATATTTTCTATTATTCCAAACATTACTCTCTTGAAGGCTTGTAAGTGTCACTTTCATGGATTTCATTTCTTGTGTAAGTAATTTATCTTTAGTAGGAGAAGAAGGGATATATATGCGATTGTATTCCATATTGTCTCCTTCTTGATTTTCCATGTGAATTTCACTAATTTTGACCTTAGGCTTCGTTTTGTGCACATTTTTGTTTGTTTCCTTCTGCACATGAGATGTTAACAAAGCTAATTGTCAACTAAGGTTTTAGAGTTGTTGTTGAATAGTGAAGTATTCTTCAATAGGTTCTTCTTCTTCTTCAGGATGTGGTGGTTCTACATTTTCGTGTTCTATTCTAATTTTACGTGGTACTTTGATGAAAGACATTCTATAACCCACCACATTATCATTTCTTATGCTAGAGGTAGAAGCATGTCCATATGTTAAGATATCCTCCATGTTAAGAAGAGGTTTCTCCTCTTCATTAGCATCATTTGTTGGTGATATTATCTCTTGTTCTATAGGCATTCTATCTCCTAACTCCATCACTCGTGCTAGCACCCGATCTTTGTTTCTATAAAGGAATTCATCTAACAAGGTGGGGTCAAAGTCAAATTCTACGTGTGGTGATTCTAACTAATCACCGTTATGATATATCATTTCCTCTACTTCTTTCTCCATAGAAAATAAAGGCCCAAGATCATGGCCAATAAAGGGATTTGACCCTTATTTGTTTGATGTTTCCCAAGTTTGTGTTTTTCTTGTTTCCAAAGCCTACTTTTTGAGTCCTAATCTTGTTTTAGGGCCATGACGTATGATAATTTCACTAAGGTGTTTTGAATGTGTTCAAAGATATTTATCAAACCTAAGTGAAATGTAAAAAGAATGTCAAGAAATCAAGAATTATAATGAATGTCAAAGTACCAATGTGACAAAGTGATTACTCTAAATGAGTAATTCAATAGTGATAAACAAGACACAATCACACAATGTTTAGTTTCAAACCAATTAATCAAATGATGTACTTCCTACATATGTTTTTAAAAAGGTAGTTGGTGTCGTAAGATGATTAACAAACTGTCCCTACTTATGTCGAGTTCAAAGAAATGAACAAGGCGTAAGTAATAACAAGAAGTTATCATGCAACCTCCAAACAAAGTATACTAGAAGCAAGCGTAAATTCAATCAAGACCTATATTCCAAAAAAGTGTCAATTATGATTTTGATTGACACAACAATTTCACCAAGATATGTTAACCAAACTTTGCGAGAAAGTAAGGTATTGATATCAAGATGATATTGATATAACACGCATAAGTAGTAACACTCAAATGATTTCAAAATCGAGGTAATAATTGGAATCAAACTAAAGCAAGAGTATACCTAGGAATTATTAAAGTGTATATAGCGTAAGCTCACAATATAGATATTTAGGTCAAGTTTACAAGAAACAAGATGTAAATACCAAAATTGTAGTGACATGATATAAACAAGATAATCGTTCAAAAGAGAGTCAAGGTGATGAACCAAGCCTAAATATGATTACGATCTTGACTTGGGTATTAAGATCAAAAAGGATACTAATGATATGAAAACATCTTCACACACTTTAGACGTTTAAAAACTCAACCGCAAACATGGATGAGCATAAACGGACATAAAATCGATGAATACAATCAAGTAGTATTGGGTATTTTCTCGAGATGGTGCGAGGAAAGATGGCATCAAAATCCTAAAATCCCACTACTTCGGATTATCGGGTTCTCGTACAATGGAAGCCAAGGTGAGTGACTCGGCATGGAAAAATAGTGGTCGAGCTCGATGTCGGAGGAGCCAATTCGGGAAGTCATGGGCTTTTTTTACGAGTCAAACAATGAGACCTTGGAAAATGATAGAGCTCGAGATGCTCAGCCCAATGTGGTAAAAGAGTGGCAACCAAGCCGAGTCACGTGGTAGTTCATCTAGCGAGCACTTGGTAACAAATTAGTGGTTGAGAGGAATTAAAAGATACGCCCAAGTTTTTTCACGAGAGAGTAGTGAATGGGATAAATAAGCTCTTATATCTATATATATAATCATTCGTGAATGGTGTAATCACATGTGTATGTTAATTGTTTTGCAAATTTTAGTGTAATCAAGTGTGTACGTTAATGTTTTTGCTAATTTTGTTTATGACACGAGATCATGATGTGCAACAATATGTTGAAGTGATAACAAAATTTATGGAATTAGTTCCCAATAAAAATGTGAAACACTTGGTGAATATGGATTTCCAAAAAATAAAAGAGTTTTCCCAACAAGAACCACTATCATGAAAGAAAACAACAAAAAGTGTGTAGAGATAATATATGGTGAATTTGTTAATTTGACTATAGTTGCTACAACACATTTTTTTGTTACATTCTTAAATCATGCTGATATAAAGGAAACATTATAATTTTTGGGTGTTGATTTTTGTGGGAAAATCCAAAACGTATGGAAGAAGAATTTTTGGGAATGTTTCTAAAGGAATAATTTCTTTGGGTACAAAAACTAGGTTTGTTGATAAGATTATTTCTTGTAGAGAAATATTAACTTTAGTTGTAAGTGAAGATATGACAAAGAATCTTCATGTTACCGTTGTTGCAAGGTATTGGGTGTATCTAGAAAGATGGTTAGTAGGTATGAAAAGAGGAGGAAGACATTGGATGATTCTACTATGGAAGAAAATTGGGCACTAATGTGTAGAAATCCACATTATGATAAAATAGAGGATAATATTGTGAAGATAGTTTTTGATTTTTAGATTGAGAGGACTCGTCCTTCTCCAAATGTGAGGGATGTTTTAAAACATAGGATAGCTCGCAATAACTATGATGAACATATAAAACATTGGCTCAAAATAACTCAACATGAGATGTACATCAAGTTTACAGAAGAACATCTATATGTTATGATTAGACAATGAATGTTTGAGAGTTTGAAGCCTTGGTATATGTGAGCTGATAAATTCCTTGACACATGTTGTTGTCGCTATCACGTTGAGTTTGATTATCACTATCAGGTACAAAAAAATTATATTACATATATATTGAGGTGTGCTTTCATTTATATCTATATATTAGAAATTTGATTAAATTGAGTTGTACTTTCATTTATATTAATATATTAGAAATTTGATTTCTTTTTTGAGATGTGATTTAAAATTAATGTATTTTAAAATATATGTTTTTTAGGTATATAGAAAGTTATGAGAAGCATTAAATGGTCCTAAAATCCCCCCTACACATGTCAGTGAATTCATAGTTTATATTCTTTGCACAATATCCGATGATCATGTCGACGATCGTATGGCTTACATAGGTATATGTGACAAGTGTAGGGACTTGAAATTATTTCCGAGAAACAAATGAAGATTTGGACACAGGTGTTAAAATGTGTGTGTGTGTGTGTGTTTAAATTTTTATGTACATATTTTATTTTGATTTTTATGTTTATTGAAAATGAATATGACAATTTTTCCATTATGTATTAATTTTTAGGTTCAAATACATAAAATATTCAACACGGCTTGGAAAAAATGCAACAAGGTTGGATTTGGTAGAAGATTAAATGCCCATTACTACATTCATGCAAATTTTCCAAAGTTTAATTAGTCTGTACATCAAACATTCTCACTATGTAAAGTGGCAGGATACACAATTCAAGACTAATAGAGACACATTCTCTATTGATTCCATATTACCCATGGTTGATTTTGCTAAGAATTACTCAATTTCTCATAAAAAAGAGATTCAGACACAATATTATCATACTGACCAGTTAACATCATGGTTCAAGTATTTTATAGGCATGCACAATTGGATTTGGATGGGGTTGAAATTACAAATGTGAATCGAATGATCAAGGAGTATTACTTCTATATAAGTGATGACAAGGAACATGACACCCACTTTGTACATCATTTTTTTGGTTTGTTCTTTCAATATCTTCATGAGCGAGGAGTACAAATATATCAACATTTTGTTTGGTCAAATGGTAGCGCATCACAATCCAAATCCTCTCACCCTTTCTTTTCACTTAGTCACTATCATCATCATCACAAAATACCTCAGCTAAGGAGTTATTTTTAGAGTGGTCATGGGAAGGGAGAACACGATGGTGCGGGTGCATGCATCAAACGTGCTCTAGAGAAACAAATATTTGATTATGAGGGAGATCGATTGATTTATGCCCACACCATTTTTGAATGGTGTAAGAAACATTTTGTAGTTCAAGCTTTAACCTCACATGCTTCAACCTCACACACTCTAACCTCACAGGCTTCATCCTCACAAGCTTCAACCCCATAGGATTCAACCCCACATAGATTGTTTTGGGAGATAATATGTATGCACATTTAAAACATATATGTATCTTGATGTGATTTATTACTACAAGTTACAAACTTTAAAAAAAAATTTCTTAATTTTGACGTTTGTTTTAAACTTGATTGATTTTGAGCATGATTAATTGAAGGTATTGATCAAAGGATGAAGTATGGATGTGAAAGGATTCATAATTATAGGTCGTTGCACTCTATGATGACTATGGATAGTAATAAGCTGGATAGTACTGTAGCAAAAATATTACATTTGTTTTTGTTATGAATGCATTCAAACAAATCATATTCAAAGTGTAATAGTCAATATTCAAATTGCAATAGTCACAAACATGCGTATGTAGGTGAGTGGAAGAAAGTTCCTTTAGTTGTGGATGACACATATGGATAAGAACATGATGATAGTTTTGAATATGTGCCATTGATTTCACACGATTATGACCACATATCTCGATTGGTTAAACAAGGTATGTTTTATTTAAAAGGTGTATATTTTGATCATTCAATATATCTATATAATTTATAGTATATGGTGCATGGAATATTTCTTTCCATTTTTATAGCTGATTTATTTGTATTCATTTATGAAGAAGAAAATATTGAGAAATTGGAGTACTACTTGTTGTGTTGCACAAAGAGAGAACAAAGCGAACATGTGAAATAAGAAGTGAGGAGTGAGGAGACAACATTTTATATTGGCTCGGTTGAAGTGTAGGGAACATATTTACAATAAGTGAAAGCCCTCCAAAGTGGGATTCACTTTTTTATTATAAACTGGACAAAAAGGTGTATCATTACACCCATCACATAATTATTACAGGGTTACAATTGCATCAAGTGAAGACTAAAAGTGGTCAACACAAAAAATGGAGACTAGATGTAGAAGACCATGAAAAAATTTTACAGGTCATTGAACAACGAGCTGAGCCACTTGGTATTATATAGAAGGACCTAGAATATTATATATTGATGTCTTCCAGGAATGGAATATTTTATCTATTTTATTTGTCATTTGGCATACATATTTGACAACTTTCTTGTTATGATATTAAGGATGGGTTCATTAATGATGTAAAATTTCTCCGCATTTTACTAGACAACCCAGTCAAAGTTGTGAAATTGTCTCTTTTCAAAGATCAACTTGTATGGAAGGTTTTGCAAGCCTCGGGTGGTTTCAAAATACTAGGTTATATTAATTGGGAAGGTATATAATTCTACTTCATGATAATATGCAATAAGAAAGGCATTAAGAGCATTACACTAGTCTTGGGAACACATTCACTTCTGACACTTTTTGTAGACAAATTACTCTCAATCGTAAAAGGAAAATAAACTTGGGAAGAAGATATTAAGAGCCTTGGTTGGTTTCTATTAGCAAATTAATACATTGGTCTGTTATGTGTCGATTATGCTTTGGAGTCTGTTATGTGGCAGTCATGTAGATTAATATTGATCTACATGTTTTTTGTATAGCTTATGATTGCTAGAGACTCCTATACGCAGAGACAATGGAGGGCGTATATGTTGCCATGTCTCCGCAGATCCACTAACTCGGGAACAATTTATCAAATTTTTTAAATATTGGAGGAATTTTGTCTTATTACTTATCTACAATATCAAATTTTGTCATGAAATATTTAATTTGAACTATTTATTTGTATGTAGCCTACCCCTCATGAGTCTACCATTGACCCTGCAACACGTTGACGACAAATTGATAGGGATTATGAGATTGCGGTAAGATTTCACATGCAATATAAATTCTAAGTTTCTAACTTTTGAATGTATTTTAAAAATTTGGGTGTTAAAAACTTGATGTTTATGAATGTGCAAGCTAGGTTGCAAGCCTTCTTAGAGACGCCTAGGACCACACAAATGAAATCCATAGTGGCATCTCCCTCCACTACATCCACAGGTCGTGGACATGCTTCTTCTAGTAGGGTGAAGAGAGGGAAGATGTTTCATGATTAGATTCATAGGACCTAGATGTATAGATATATATGTCATCTGGTCCTAGTTCATGATTCTTCATATAGTCCATGTATATAGCCTTATGCGACCACATGTGGTCCTATATGTATGAAACACTTAGTTCGATACATTATGAACTTATATTTTTAGAGACACGTGGCACACTTAGTTTGATACATTATATCCATGTTGGTTTTCATAACGATATTACTTCTATGTTTGATTTGATTTCATTGCACATGATATCCTTCTATGTATGTTTTCATAACCATATTAGTTCTAGATGTTTGATTTGATTTGATGGCCTCGATTATGTGACCATTATATATATATGATATAATGATATATGATGTTATGTTATTGTTATTCTATATGATATATGATGTTATGTTATATAATGGTTTTGAAGGTTCTTGGGTGCAAGATCCTTTTTAAGAGATTCAAGTGTGGACTTATATCAATTTTCTTATTTTAAGCATGTGGCTAACACACTCCAAAGTGGGACAAAATTTACACAATTAAAAATTGTCTTGAGGGATTTATTACAAGTCATTTTATATGTTTTTAGTGTACTTATAATTTATTTGTTAAGTATTAGTTCAAAAAAATACGAAACATTGTATTTTAGTTGGCACAAGATATGCAAAAAATATTATTAACACTCTATTGTGTATTAATGTGCTTTAAAAAGAGATCAAACAATCATTAGAGTATTTACATGGTAATGTGTTTACCTTGTTGCAATCTCATTCATGCGAGCCGAGTAGTGAGAAGTCATGCCTTGGGACGTCATGGGAGAAAATTTCCACCACCAATGCATCCGATTGGGGGTTATATGCCTTCAGTGCTATGGCGGGACTTTAGGAGGCCCGGTTTGGAGTCGACCATCCGATGCGGAACTAAGAACCCCTTCCCTATTAATCCCACTTCACGTTTTCAGCAGAAACTAATGATGATCGCAACATGGCGCTCGGTCATCCAAACCAAAACCATCCGAGCCAAAAATTAGTGAAGGAGGCCTCTAGTTTCACCCAAGAATTTAGGTTCGTGGCATTCCTCGAGCCTTCATGGCATAATTGTTTACAAATTGGCTTTTCTAAGAAAGTCTAGGAAATGAACGGAGGCGACTAGTGAGAAGTCATGCCTCGGATGTCTTGGTACCGAAATGAATGCGTGCCAACACCTCCGAGTGGCCAAGTTGAATGCTAGAGGAAGTGTTGTTTTGGTGCATAACAACGTCATTGCTTCCAAGCTACTTCATTCGTTGTGTAGTCCATTAAGATCCCCGAGAGCAAAAATTGTTCAACTTCCATGGGTGATTACTCGGTCTCCGTGGCACGTAGAGATGTATCATTGGATCTTACACCTCAGCGTAGGTACCCTCTACAACATCCTGTCTCAATTTTTTCCATGTCCAATTGGTGCTCTTGTTGCCCTATTGTTTGTAAACACGCTTGAAATAGTGCAGTTTGAGCATGTGTAAGGTTATCAAATGCTATATTTTGCAAATGGTGGGTCATGGCACCAAATAGATTGTGCCAACACATCCGGGTGGGTAGGTAAATTTAGAGGATTCATCATTTGTCATTGCTTCCGAGCTATTTCGTTTGGGCGTAGTCCCTTAAGAGCCCCGAGACCAAAATATTGTTCAACTTCGACGGGTGATTACTTGGACTCAGTGGAACCTAGAGATGTCTCATTAGATCCTAAACCTCGGTGTAGGGACCCTCTACAATATCTTGTCTCAGTTGTTTCCTTCTCCAATCGGTGTTCTCGATGTCCTATTGTTTGCAAACATGAAAAATAGTGCAGTTTGAGCCAAAGTGCAAAGGTCACAAACACTATATTTTGCAAAAAATGGGGAACCAAACTCGACTGCAGACTAACACATGCGGGTGGTTAAGTAAATGCTAGAGGAGGTTTTTTTGTTTATGTGACAACATCGTTTCTTCCGGGCTACTTCGTTCGGCGTAGTCCCTTAAGATCCCTGAGACCAAAAAATTGTTCAACTTCGACGGGTGATTACTCAAACTCCATGGCACCTAGATACATCTCGTTAGATCCTAAACTTGAATAAGGACCCTCTATAATATCTTGTCTTGGTTTTTTCCATCCCCAATCGGTAATCTCAACGCCTATTGTTTGCAAACACGTGAAATAATGTAGTTTGAGCTAGTGTAAGGTTGTCAAATGCTATATTTTACAAACGGTGGTTCGTGGCACCAAACCGACTACACCAACATATTTGGTGGCTAGGTAAATGATAAATGAGGTGTCTTTTTGGTGTGAAAAAATGTCATTTATTCCTGGATACTTCGTTCGGGCGTAGTCCCTTAAGAACCCTAAGACAAAAAATTGTTCAAATTTGACGGGTGATTACTCAAACTTCGTGGCACCTAGATACATCTCGTTGGATCCTACACCTTAGTTTAGGGACCCCTATAATAGCATTTCTCAGTGTTTTCCATATCCAATCGGTGCTCTCGCTGCCCTATTGTTTGCAAATACGTGAAATAGTGTAGTTTGAGCTAGTGTAATGTTGTCAAACGCTATATTTTGTAAACGGTGGGTCGTGGCACCGAACCGACTGTGCCAACACACATCAGTGGCTAGGTAAATGCTAGATGAGGTGTTTTTTTAGTGT
The DNA here is from genome assembly GCA_018340775.1 of Taxus wallichiana var. yunnanensis. Lineage (NCBI taxonomy): Eukaryota > Viridiplantae > Streptophyta > Pinopsida > Cupressales > Taxaceae > Taxus > Taxus wallichiana. Next base: position 563,132,656 of record CM031236.1, on the reverse strand, counting down.
GGAAAATGTTCTTTCTTTCGGGGTACTTCATTTGGGCATAGTCCTTAAGAGCCTAAGACCACAAAACCATTCAACTTCGACGGGTGATTACTTGGACTTCGTGGCATTTAGAGATGTCTGTTAGATCCTAAACCTTGGCATAAGGACCCTCTTAAATAACCTATCTTATTTTTTCTGTCTCTAATCGGTGCTCTCGCTTGCCCTATTGTTTGCAAACGTGTGAAATAGTATAGTTTGAGCAAAGGTGTAAGGTTATCAAATGCTATATTTTACAAACGGTGGGTCTTGGCACTAAACCGATTACGCCAACATATCCTAAGTGGTCAAGGGAACACTAGAGGAGGTATATTTTGGTACAGTATAATGTCATTGCTTTTGAGCTACTTCGTTCGGGCGTAGTCCCTTAAGATCCATGAGACCAAAAATGTTCAACTTCGACGGGATATTATTGGGTCTCCATGGAACATAGAGATGTCTCATTAGATCCAACACCTCATAGTAGGGACCCTCTAAAATATCTTGTCTTGGTTTATTCTGTCTCCAATTAGTGATCTCGATGTCCTATTATTTGTAAATGCGTGAAATAGTGTAGTTTGAGCCAGTGTAAGGTGTCAAACATTATATTTTACAAACGATGGGTCATGGCACCAAAACGATTGTGCCAACATGTTTGAGTGGCTAGGTAAATGCTAGAGGAGGCATCATTTTGGTACGCGATGTTGATTTGTGAAGCTCAATTACTTTGGATTAGCATGTAATGTGAAACTTGATGGAAAAACAAGAATGTCATCGGTATGAAGGGAAGGGACCGGAATCAATCAAGGAAAGGAGGAACAGAATCGGTTAGGACTAACTAGCGTCGTTACTATGTGTGAATGTTTTAATTAAATCTTGGGAATTAGATCTATTTTTAGTATTAAAGCAGATCTATTGATTGTAATTACATGGATAAGTGCCCTAAGTTTGTATACACCTATATAAGCATGAAAGCTAGGGTTTAGAAGTAAGAATTAAGAAGAACTTGAAAAATTTGATGATTATTATGAGAATAATTGTGAGAGAGAGAATTCTTGGAGAAGAAGCAAAAGCTTGAGAGAAAGAAAGTATTGTACATCTGAGAGGTGTGGAAGATTGTAAATCTTCATTATATATCTTGTCAAAGCTTTGGATAATAGATTGGCTTATTTCTTGGTAGATGTAGCCCAAACTGGGTGAACCACATTAAATATGGTGTTGATTTATATCTCTTGTTTTATATATTTATTTTGGTAGAATATCCACTTTTATTTGCATGTATGCTTAGATCTGATATATTATCTGTATAACCAATGTGCTAACCCCAACAACTAGTATCAAGATTTGTTTGAGGGTTTTGTGTGTTGACATATTTACTCACAGAGGGTTTTTGATTGAGTGGGAGCTACAACAATGGTAGAAGAAAATAAATACAAGGTAGAGAATTTTGACGGCTGAAATTATCAATTATGGAAGATGCAGATTGAGGATTATCTATCAAAGAGATTTATATTTACCATTGGATGAGAAGTCTAGACCAACGACGGTGACTGATGAAGAATGGAAGATTCTTGTGAGTAAAGGCTCGGGATCTATAAGATTGAGTCCTGGCAAAGATCATCGTGGCTTCCAATATTACGAAGTGACTTCTACGGTAGGGTTAATGAAATATCTCACTAATTTAAATGAAAAATCTAGTGCTTCAAATAAATTTTATTTGATGAAGAAACTATTTAGTTCTAAGATGCATGAAGGTGGATATGCATCTAGTCATTTGAATGATTTTAGATCTATTGTAAATTAGTTAAAATTAGTTGATATATCATTTGATGATGAAGTGAAAGAATTTTATTCTTATGTTCTTTTCCTGATAGTTAGGATAACTTGGTGATGGTTGTTAGTAATACAACATCTGCTAATAATGTTTTGAAATTTGATGATGTGGTTAGCATAATCTTGAATGAAAAATTATAGGAAGAGTACAAAGGAATCATCATCTGGGAATTCTTTGAATGTAGAAAGCAGGGGTAGGAAGAAGGAGAGATCTAAGAGTAAGAGTAATGGGAAATAAAAGTCAAGGGATAATATATCTAAATCCAGAGGTAAGGGAATTACTTGTTAGAAATGTGGAAAGAAAGGACATGCAAAGAAAGATTGTTGGTCAAAGGATAAAGAGAACCAATAACCAAACAAAGGTAAAGAAGCAAATCTTGTTGCAGCAAAGGTAATGCAAGATGCTCTTATTCTTTCTTTAGATAATAGAATTGAATCATGGGTTTTAGATTCAAGAGCTTCTTTCCATACAACCCCTAATAAAGGTTATTTCATAAATTATGTCTAGGTAAATTTTGGGTGATGATGAACCTTGTAGTATTTGCTTGGTAAAGGGGAATTTCATCTTAAATTGCAGAATGGAAATACATGGGTATTGAAAGATGTGAGGCATGTGCCAAACCTCAGGAGGAATCTTATTTCTGCAGGGAAACTAGGTGAAGCTAGTTGCATGGTTACTTTTACAGGAGACTCTTGGAAAGTCACCAAGGGTGCTTTTGTTGTGGTAAGAGGTAAGAAGGTAGGAACATTATATTTATCTACCTATGTTATTGATTCCTTTTCTACATTATCTACTTCAGATTCAGATGCATGTATGTGGCATAATCGGTTGGGCCATATGAGTCAAAAAAGGAATGCAGATATTAAAGGCTAAGGGTAAGTTATCAAATTTGAAATATTTAGATTTTGATTTATGTGAGCATTGTATCTTTGGAAAGTAAAAGAGAGTGAGATTTCTCAAAGTTGGGCAACTAAGAAGGAGCATAAATTGGAGCTTGTACACTCGGATGTGTGAGAAAAAACTTAGGTAGCTTCTTATAGAGGATCCCAGTATTATGTTACTTTCATCGATGATGCTACAAGAAAGGTATGGGTTTATTGTATTAAACATAAATCTGATGTTTTTGAAACTTTTAAATGATGGAAATCTCTTGTTGAGAATGAATCAAATTCAAAGTTAAAGTGCCTTAGATATGAGAATGGTGGTGAATACGTAGCAAGGATTTCAATGATTATTTTATAGTTAACAGGATACGTAGAAAAGGATGGTTCCAAGAACACCACAAGAGAATGGTGTTATAGAGAGAATGAACAAGACAATTATGGAACATGTTAGAAGTATGAGGATACATTCGGATTACCCTTTCAATTTTGGGTAGAAGTAGTTGATACAACTGGTTTATTTGATTAACTGTGGGCCTTCAAGTTCACTAGATGGAGGAATATCAGAGGAAGCTTGGACTAGAAAAGAGGGAGTCTTATTTTTTCTTAAAGTTTTTGGTTTAGAAGCTTTTTGTGCATGTTAATAAGGAAAATAGGAAAAGTTAGATGTAAAATCAAGAGATGCACTTTCATTGGTTATGGATCTGGTGATTTCAGATTCTATTTTTGGGATTTAGAGAATTCTAAAATTATTAGGAGTCGTGATATTGAATGGAATTAAAAGAGAATGTACAAGGATCAAATTTTGGTATCCAAGGATGAACCGGTTGAGAAGTTTATGAATGAAAATGAAATCTCATATTTAAAAGTAATACCGATAGGGTTACACGATGAATCGGTGTCGTTTGACCCATGACCAGACATCGGTTAGTAGAAGCGGTATCGGTTATAGAAGATCCAAACCGGCATTGGTTATTAGAACCAACTTTGGTTACAAGGGACCGGCATCGGTCACTGACAAATTTGGATACAAATGTCCAAGAGGTCCAGAATGAGCCTTTGGTACCCCAAACTCCGTGAGAAGGTCACAAAGGGTAAGTAAACCTCCAAAAATATTTACACCTCTATTTTATTTATTATTGACTGATAATGGTGAACCAAAATTTTTTTGAAGAAGCAATACAAGATAAGACCCACGTGCAGTGGGAGCATGGCATGGATGAGGAGATGGACTCCTTGGAACAAAATCAAACTTGGGATTTGGTTAAGTTGCTAGCAGGTAAGAGGTCATTGAAAACAAGTGGGTTTATAGGATCAAGGAAGAAGAGGGTGGACAGAAAAGGTACAAGGATAGGCTTGTAGTAAAGGGATTTGCACAGAAAGAAGGTATTGATTTTGGTGAAATATTTTCTCCAATTGTTAAGATGACTTCTATTTGTATCGTATTGAGTTTAGTTGCAGAGAGAGGATTTGTCATTTAGATCAACTAGATGTGAAGATGGTTTTTCTTCATCGTGATTTGGATGAAGATATTTATATGCATCAACCGCTTGGGTATGAGGTCAAAGGTAAGGATAAATTAGTGTGTAGGTAGAAAAGAGCCTATATGGGCTCAAACAAGCTCCAAAACAATGGTACATGAGGTTTGATCATTTTATACATGAGCATGGCTACTTGAGATGTGAATTTGACCATTGTGTTTATCTTCAAGAAACTTGAAAATGGGAGCTATATTATTTTGTTACTGTATGTGGATGATATGCTTATTGCAGGATCTAGTATGCATGACATTGGTGAGCTTAAGGGAAAGCTAGCTCACACATTTTCTATGAAGGATTTAGGAGCTGCAAAAAGAATCCTTGACATGCAAATACATAGAGACAGGAAGAACAAGAAATTGTATTTGTCTCAGGAGGATTATATCTATAGGGTGTTAGAAAGGTTCAAGATGTAGAATGCAAAACCTATTAGTACACCTATGGCTAGACACTTCAAATTGAGAAAAGATCAATTTCCTACATCACAAGAGGAGGTCAAATACATGACATGAGTTCCATATGATTTAGTAGTTGGGAGTCTCATGTATGCTATGGTTTGTACCAAACTAGACATTATACAGGAAGTGGGATTAGTGAGTAGATATATGGCCAATCCAGGTAAAGAACATTAGAAAGTAGTCTAATGGATACTCAGGTATTTGAGAGGGACATCTAGAATTTAGTTATGCTATGGAGGATCGATATTTCATTATGTGGCTATGTGGATTCAGATATGACTAGAGATCTATATGGTAGGAAAAGCACTACTGGATATATTTTCACAGTAGGTGGACTGACGATTAATGGATTTCAAGATTATAGAAGGTTGTGGCTTTGTCTACTACGTAGAGGTAGAGTATGTTACAGCTATAGAGGCTAACAAGGAGATGATATGGATGAGTAGCTCATGAAAGAGTTGGGAAAGGACTAAGATGATTGTAAATTGTTCGTGATGATGTCATAGTGCAATTCATTTGAAAATAACTCGGTGTTTCATTCGAGAATGAAACACATTCGAATTAAGGTATCACTTCATATAACAGTATTGGAGGATGGGCAATTGAATCTAGAAAAGATTCATATGAGTGAGAACCATGCGGATATTGACAAAGCCATTAGCAAAGGAGAAGTTGGAGCTACACTCCACTTATGTTGGTCTTCGAGTTTGAGACTTGAGGAGGAAGAAACAAAGCTAAAGAAGGATCCAAGAATGACGTTGTACAGGTATGGTCAAGTAATTAATCTCCAAGTGGGAGGTTGTTGAGTTGTGAAGCTTAATTACTTCAGATTATCATGAAATGTGAAACTTGTTGAAAAACACAAGAACTATCGGCAGTGTTATGAAGGGACCAACATCAATCACCTATGACTAGCATCAGTTAGGGTAGGAGGAACCGACATCGGTTAGGACTAACCAACATCGGTTACCTGTGCATGAATGTTTTAATTAACTCTTGGGAATTAGATCTATTTTTAGTATTAAAGAAGATCTATTGATTGTAATATCATTTCTAAGTACCCTAAGTTTGTATACACCTATATAAGCATGAAATCTAGGGTTTAGAAGTAAGAATTAAGAAGAACTTGAAATTTTTGATAATTATTGTGAGAATAATTGTGAGAGAGATAATTCTTGGAGAAGACACAAAAGCTTGAGAGAAAGAAAGTAATGTACATATGAGAGGTGTGGAAGATTATAAATCTTCATTGTATAACTTGTCAAAGCTTTGGATAATAGATTGACTTGTTTCTTGGTGAACATAGCCCACACTGGGTGAACCACGTTAAATCTAGTGTTGGTTTATATCTCTTGTTTTGTATATATATTCTGGTAGAATATCTACTTTTATTTACATGTATGCTTAGATCTGATATATTATCTATACAACCAATGTGATAACCCCAACATGTGACAACGTCGTTTCTTCCATGATACTTTGTTCGAGTATAGTCCTTTACGAGCCCGAGACCAAAAACCATTCAAATTGATGGGTCATTTCTTGGACTCCGTGGCACTTAGGGACATCTCGTTAGATCCTACAACTTGACATAATGACCATCTAAAATAGTCTATCTCAATTTTTTCTATCTTCAATCGGTGCTCTCGTTGCTCGATTGTTTACAAACGCATGAAATAGTGTAGTTTGAGCTAGTGTAAGGTTTTCAAATGCTATATTTTGCAAATGGTAGGTCGTGGCACCAAACCGACTATGCCAACACTTCTAGGTGGCTAGGTAAACTCTAGAGGAGGTATCATTTTGGTGTGGGACAATGTTGTTACTTCGGGCTACTTTGTTTGGGCGTAGTCCCTTAAGAGCCCTGAGACCAAAAAAATGTTCAACTTGACGGTGATTACTCGATCTTCGTGGCACTTAGAGATGTCTCATCAAATCTTACACCTCAGCATAGGGACCCTTTATAATAGACTGTCTCAGTTTTTTCCATCTCCAATCGGTTCTCTCACTGCCCTATTGTTTACAAATGCATGAAATAGTGCAGTTTGAGCCAATGTAAGGCTATCAAACACTATATTTTACAAATGGTGGGTCATGGCACCGAACTGACTATGCACATGTGTAGGGATGGCCTTGTAAACACTTGGGAGTCATCATTTCGGTTCCCTATGCTCCCAGTGCTTCGAGGCTACCTCCTCCAGAGCCAAGAACCTCCTCCACATGTACATAAACCATTGTTAGTTGTTTTTCTTTTCTTGTAAAATAATGAAAGCTTCTCTTAGCTTCAAGAATATAAAATTCTCTACTAACAGTTCTAACCATGTGAAGGTGGAAGATTTTCTGGCACCACTAACCTGCATAAAAGTGTTAGTCAAAGAAATTTAAGTTGAATCAAAACCATACTAGATATATACAAAATACACAAATTTAATAAAATATATGAACTTGAATCTAGAACTGAAAAATTTAAACAATTCAAAGAAATTATATATACCAAATGAGCTCATGTAAATTCATTCCAATGTTCACCATCAGGATGTGAAAGTGGAAGCTTTTTTGGCACCACTAACCTATATAAAAGTGTTAGTCAAAGAAATTTAAGTTGAATCAAAACCATATACTAGATATATACAAAATACACAAATTTAATAAAATATATGAACTTGAATGATCTAGTTGACAAATTAAACACTTAAAATAAATTATATATACCAGATGTGAGCATGTAAATTCATTCTAATGAACCATCGAGGATCAGATCTACTACGAATAGCAGGACAAGATTGCTTCATGATCTAACTCTCGAAACTTCCAAAGAATCTTGTTATTAGGGCTTACTCAATATCTATACAATTGAATATTTGATGCTAGAACTAGATGCGAATATAAGAGTATTTTCATGTGTGTCTCAAAGTCTTTAAACACCCAAATAGAGGAATTTTTTAATGAATACCACAAAGCCAAGTTCTAAGTAACTACTATTGACCTTATAAGGTACTCAATATCTTCGCCATCTATAATAGGAGAAGTCAACTTATTTCTTTCCTCGATGCAATGAAATAAGAAATAGTTTGTTCCTTCTTCATTTGTCTTTTATCACAATAAATACAAACACTTGTCCTACAAAAAAACAAAGTTTTCAACTCAAATTTAAATTACATATTAATTTCAATGGACATAACTCAATACAAAAATTGTAAATAACCATTTACCTTGTCACACCAAAATCAAAATTTCATCAAAGTCCTTGGATGTTGCAACTTCATCTGGAGAAACAAGTCGTAATGCTTGTGGAGGTTGATAACTGGGAAGCAGAGTTAGAGGAATACAAATCCATCCATTCACACATTCTTGTGAATCACACTCAACAATGAAAAAATTGATACAAGATGCACAAAAACATGCCAACTTTCTTGTCCATGTGGCCCACGAAGTAGTGTCTGAGCTACAAAATGAGTGCATATCACTGGACCCTATGAGTGTCATACAATCCTCGTAGTTAGTAATTTTTTGTTCCTCTATCAACCAAAAATATTTGTGAACTATGGAATTTTCTTGAGAACCTCGTGTCATGTTGTCAATACACCATTTCATTATGCTCTTTGCATATTTCAATTTAGCACAATCTTTGTACTTCAACTATTCTCTTGCAAGAGCTCTTTTCAAACATGCCCCTACACCGCCATGCTCTCCTTTTCCATGTCCAGCCTCAGTGAAACTCCAAATATGTTGCACACCCATCTTGACATGCATCCCGCTCATCCAATAAAAATTTTTATATTCTTAAACCGAGATGTGTAATTATCTAACCATATATAATGTTGATTGAAGTGGATATCATTATCATACAAGTTTCCATAAAAATTTGTAAACACCCTTGCACAAATTCAGAGAATGACTATAATCATCATTGATATATAAGTGGAAACTCTCTTTAAAAAATTCGATCATTCTCTTTCATTGTATAGGAGAATGTATAAATGCTATATGCACAAAAATGACAACTTGTACTGAGTTGTAATATTGCGATTGAACCTCCATTTGTGGTTACAATGTGTAATTCTCTACAAAATTGACCACTGAAATAATAGTACCAATAGGAAATGTGTCATTGCATATCTTGAACTGTTCATCTAACCATCGAGATATGTGTGTATGCCTAGCATACTCATAAACAATTTCATCCTTAAATTTTCTCATAAATTGAAAAACATGCATATGTTTTGTAACTAGCTCACACCGTTTAGACTCCTTTCCATCTTTCAACTGGTATGGTATTGATTTATATTTATCAAACTCAACTAAATTATGTCCTGTTGCACCTCTAATTTACTCATGGATGCAACTTTCCAATTTAGGTAATCTTCCACACATACCACAACTTCCATCTAAACAATCTTGACTATAAAAAAATTGTCCAACTTCTCTTTCACAAAATATCGTAGGAAAGAAATCCCTGGAAGATATTAGTAGAACTTGAACACCACATTCGATAACATAGTTTCAGAATGAAAATTAGAACGAATACGTAAAAATTTAGCATAATGCATCACAAATTCAACATGTTGCCTACAACAAGTGGTGCGAGCGTGGTTGATTTTCACATAAAATGGTTTCAACATTTCAAAAAAATGTTGACTAATTTTAATTTTTAGATGCTCCTATTCAAACTTATGAAAAAATTGAATTTGAGTCATATCTAAGAAATGCTTTGGATGTGGTTTGTGATTAGTAGAACCAAATCTCTATTTTACAACATCTCTTGTATTAGATGAAACTCTAGTGTTATCATGCCAAAATTGAATAACAACTTCTCTTATAACATCGATATATTTTTTCCTTACGTGGTGCTCTAGCGTAAAATGCCCAAAAATCGATGTTATTGAGTGATTGAAATGATATTATGTATTTCAATTTCTTTTATTAGAGTTTTCATTTAACTTTCAACATTCGAATTGTTTGCGTAATCAAACGTTGTTTTTTTGTTGATTCACTTACAACACTAGTAGAAGAAGTACACGACACAATATTATTATCCTTGTGTGTCTCTTCGACACCCAAGGTGTGATATGCATCATGAAGGTTTTTCAACAATTGTAGAGGTTTGACCATGTATATTAGATGTTGTCAATCCTAAGGTGTTTAATGTAGGTCTCATTTTAATCAATTTCATCAAACTAACTTAAAAATGACATCTTTGGGAATCATTTAAAATTTCAAAATGATTATGCCAAATTTTAAAGTGGCTTTTCTTCGATTTTCCATTTGGAAAGTTTGTCAGACATTGGTTTCAAAGTGTTCTCATCAATTTCAATAAAATAATTAGGTCTCTTACGTAAAATAATAGGAGGTGTTTTTCTCAAATGTTGTTTGCCTATAGTTTCAACCTGAATTTCTTGATTCACATTTTCATTGTCTCCTTCAATTTCAACATCAACTACATCACGAGTATTTAATTATTCTTCAAAATTGACATAGTAAAAACATCTTCATCACGAGTATTTAATTCATCTTCAACATTATCAGTAGAAACATTACCTCGGTTTCTCATTGCTTACAATAGTAGGGGTTGAAGATGAACCTCTTGTTGATTCACGAAGATTCCGCATTTGCTCAGCATTTTGAAATATTTTTACCTCTAATTCATCTCGTGTTTTTTACTTATTGACTTCCTTTTTTGACTTCGTTTCTTGTCTCCCATGATGTTTTTCTTCCGGTGATAAGAAAAACGTGTAGAAAGCGACATAATTTTGTAGTAATTCATACAGTAAGGCCAAACAGTAAAAATCACATGGTAATTCAAATATTGGGATGCGTGTAAATATGATTTAATAATCACGATGATGGTTCTAATATTAAACACCGCTATCGATGGTTTATAAAGCGTGATTGAGGTTCTATCTGTATCATCAAATCTAACCCTCAAGGCTAGAGAAAAATTTTTTTCCCAACCAGAGCTATGGAGGTCATTATGGCATGTAAAAGGTCAAAAACTTCAAATTTTCTCTTTCACGGACTTGAACCATGCTAAAAAATTGAAAACGACTCACAAAAATGGTACCATCACGTAGGGGAGACTATTATATTCAGAGAAATATTGATTTTAAAGTGAATAAAATAAGATAAATATCATTTTATTTTTTTTTACTAATGAGGTCTTTGAGACATTTTCCCCGCGAATGTTCATGTCTACGTTTAAGACGCAACTTTTTCTTCGATTATCAAAATGTGATAAAATCTATACCATCCCAAGCATGGAAAAATTATATACACGTAAAAAAAATTGATTTGGATATTTGTTGATATAGTTATGGCAGAAAATGGAAAGTGCTCCATTTTCTAAAAAATTTAAGACCACTTTCAAAGAAAAATCATAAAAAAAAAATATTGCTAAAAAATACAAAAATAAAATCCATCCCAAGATAGACAACGACATCTAACTTTTCACTAAAGGAAAAAAAATAACAAGATTTGGTCATCCAAATCACAGGAAAACGGACTACAATCTTATAAAAATAAAAAAAAAACCAAATCATATAATTTTGAGTGTTTAATATAGCTAAAATTTTCCATTTTAAAAAAAATAGTATTTTAAAAACTAGATTTTGGATGCTACGATTCATATTTATTTTGAGTGCGCATATTTCTAATAATCCATAAAAGTTGAGATTTCGTTGTTTTTTGCAATATGACGTCCACTTATGACCCTTTTTGGTCCACCAACTTGCTGCACTTACCCTATGAGCACAATAAATATTCTCGAATATTGGTTGACATGGATACTTCTATAGATATTTCAGAAACTATTGAACTCAAAGTTGAAGATAGAATATGGATATAGAATCTAGACTATGAGGGGTTTTCCTTTATGTGTAGAATTTTTTTCTCTTGGTCATTTGGCTTCAAATTTCCATATGGGTAGAAAAATGTCAAATGTAGAAGATCTTAGTGGAAGAATTCAAATCCTAGCCATCTATTTGTAAATGATCCATGTGATAGTGATTCATATTTTGAGTCTAAAAAGGTTGATTTAGAATCTATGAATGAGGAATTTCTTCCTCCTATTCAGATGAATCCAACCATGGATTTGATGGATTCGGAAAAGGGAACTTTTTCTCTTGTTTCAACAGTATTAGAATTTTATGAAACATTTAGAAATTATGATTCTAATCCATAACTTTTAGGAATTCGTATTTCATTAGTGCTTCATTGGGTGATTATTATATTATATTATATTGTTACGTGTTTGTTTTGTTTGTTTTGTTTGTTATACGTGATTCTCTTTACTGGGTTACTTCTTGTTTTGACTTCCTATTTAGTAGGAAGTTGGTTTGTTATTTCTATGGCTATATTATAGCTACTGTAATATTCCTGTGTGTATGATGAATAGAATATCATTTGTTTGTTGTGTAAATTTGTTCTCATACCTTCATGTAGCATCAGAGTAGAGATATCTGAGCCTGTGAGAGCATTCCAACACACATCAATTATGGGGATTGAACATTGGTGGAAAATTTCATGTTCATTAAGTGTTTTATCATAGCTCATGTGAAGGTTCAAGCACTTTGAACTATGTTTTGTTGAGTCCGAACAGAGTGACTACGACAGTTAGTCCCCTAATATGCTCCATGCTCAACAAATATTTTAAAATCATACTTTTCATCAAGTTCTAAAAGACTCTAATGGCATCAAATTCTACGTAGATTTTAGATTCATCCATTCTTGGCATTAGGTTTTCCTGCATAGCCAAACATATTCACGTTTACACGCATGTCGAAGGTATTCCATCATGGTACATGGAAGAGTTTTTCATTGTGAATATAAAATACAATACAACCAGTGCACCATTGTTTTTAGAGTGGTTTTGGGTCAATTAAAAGTTATTTTAATATGTGGATCGACCCATGTTTTTAAACATTCCAAAGTAAGACCAGTATATCATTCACTTAGCTATGTAGATCTAGCAGATAATTAATGTCTGTTGTCGCTCATACAAATAAAAAAATTGAGAAATCTTCAGAGATTGATAGATGTGTTATCTGTCAACAACCATACAAATAATTTGAAGGTTTCCCAACATGAGAAAGTCTAGATACAAGTATTCTACATGCATTCTACAACAAACTCACCTCTTACGACCTTGCTACCGAGCTCAACTCTCCACAATTCATTCTAAGTGTCTTTTGATTTAGTCATTAGTTTTTGTGTTAGAGAGATATTGCTATACAAGAAATTAATATAGAAAAAACCAAAGTAGATCTATAGTTTAGTTAAAGTCATCTTAGTTTGATTGTCTTTAATGTATCGACCCATATTTAAAAATATAACATGCATATGTCTCACATTTTTAATGTCAAAGGATAGAGGGCATTAGGACGATCAATGCTATCATTATTAGACATTGTTTAGTGTTACATTGGTCAATATAAATATTTAGTGTTCAAAATATAAAAGTATCATTGTGTTAAAATTGTGAAAGTGTCATTGGTAGTCATCCAAATTCTATACGATGTCAATAGAGTCAAAATTATTTTTCTAAATAAGTATAAATGTGGAGTATGTTTTCATTGTATCATCATTTTTGTGTCTTTAAATGTCATTTTGTAATTAAGAGCATCTTGTACAATCGAAAATTGTCAAAAAAAAAAAAACCTTATGGATGCATTTTTGGTAGAATCCGATGTCCAATTAAGGTTTGTAAAATTGAGCTCCATGATCATATTCAGCTAAGGTAGCAGCGTCATTCACTAGAGGTTAAAGGAAACAGAGGATAGGAGGGTGATCAGTGCCTCTTGTCAGTCACTAATGATGGGGCCACATTTTGGTATGGTGAAATCTCTTTTTCAGTTGTGTGGTGTGTGGTGAATAAAATGATGTGTGGTTTTCTTCCCCTATTATGATTGAAATGAGGAGAATGTGTATTTTGGATTTTGAGAACAGTTGTATATGAGGGAAGCTAAATTGGAGTGATCCTCTGACTTTTGAGATCCTTCGACTATCGTGCTTCTAACATCGATTAACCGATAAAAGAGCATTCATTGGAAGTGAAGGTGGGAACTATTGAGTTTGCATGTGTAGGTGAATTGGTGGAAGTTTGATCATCCATAATGGGATTCACTATGGTGAAGAGGATTGGTCATGTGTAGCAAGATCCAAACAACAATATCAAAGATAACAATATGGAGACCTAAAAGTATGCAGAGGCATACGATTCAATTTCTAATTCTTGAGATGTGATTTCTTCCCATGTTTGCACTAAGAGAGGGAATTTTAGGAATTCATATTTAATTAGTTCTTCATTGGGTGATTATTATGAAATATTGTTACAAGTTTGTTTTGTTTTTTATAGTCGATTCTCTTTACTAGGTTACTTCTCATTTTTAATTCCTATTTAGAAGGATGTTGGTTTGTTATTTTTATGGCTATATTGTAGCCTAATTGTAATATTCTTGTGTGTATGTTAAATAGAATATCATTTATTTGTTGTGCAAATCTATGTCCATACGTTTAATAACAATGAAAATGTAAATCCAAATACTGAAAAGGATTAGATTGTTGTGAATAGAAAAAAGAAAGGGAATAATTATCCCTTTAATATGTACTTAAGATCCCATGGGAAGGGGTGCGAGGGATGAGATCTTCATGTTTGATTTTGCTATTGTTTTGGTGTTACTCCTGGTTTTGGATGTGCTTTTTTTCTGTTTTGTGTATTTGGTAGAGGTATCTTCATTTGTTCCTCATCGTTATATCTATGTCTCCACATATTGTAAGGGGAAGGGTCCCCTTAACCCTCTTTTACCCATAATATAAAAAAATATTCGAACAATATCAATTCTAGCATAAGGGGAAAAGTGTCTCTATAATCAATTGAAAATTACTATAAAAAAGTTTCCATGAAATCTCGCATTACAATACTCCATATTTCCATTTTCATTGAAATTGGTCTTACATTTTACTCCAACTACATTTAAATAATTTAAAAGGATTACATAATCACATGTATCATTATTTTTAATTTTATAGATTTCTTTATCGATGAGTTTTAGGTAATACTCATTTTTATTTTTATTGCTTCTTAATAATATGTATGATTATTTTGAAGAAATAAATTAATTATAAAAAAATCAACATTTTCTTCTTCATTAACTTGTTCTTAAATTTTACTCCATTTAAATTTTCCCCTTTTGAAAGGCTTACAAAATGTTATGTATCATATTTTTAATGTTATATATTTCTTTATCAATGTATTTGGGAAAAGTGCAAAACCACAACACCCCCAAATGAGTTATCGATTCCAGAGCTTTTCTAAGGCATTGGAGTCATATGAGTGTGATTGCACAGACATTAGAGCTCTCTACAAGGTGTGGGACCTTCGCAAATGGAGAAAGATCTCCAAGAGAAGGTTGGTTCCTACTTCCAATCACTGATTGGGGGTAGCTAAAGATATTCTAGTGCAAATTTTTTTAAAGATAATCTAACCTTTCCAAGGGGACAAAGAGGGAGAGAGAGGGTGAAAGGGCCTACACCTGTGTAAGCGATGATACACCGGGGAAAAGGAAGTCGAGATATTATATTGAGAGAGAATGAATAGGGAAAAGTGGAACCGAGAGAAGTCGATCTGGAAGGAAGCAGAAGGTGATTGGACCTAGATCCGTCATAGAAACTCCATGAAGCATAACGTCCTGCACCTACAAACGAGAAATACATGCACAAAAATAGATTTGAAAGGAGAGACACAGAGAGACAACAAAACAATGCAAAGGGTTGAAGAAACACCACAAAAAGATTTTTATTGCTCTATATGGGTATTATTGCAAGACACCATTACATTTCTCGCTTAGAGGCACAAAAATGCTCATATTTTGAGGGCATAGGAGAAGGTTTTCAACTCAAAATGGAGTTGGGAAACAAATACAAAATTTCCCTACGGGGAATTTCTCTCCCTTCTCAAAATGAGAAGTGTTACAATATATAGAAAGAATAAAGAGAGAGAAGAGGGAAAAGTTGAATCCTGCTCCAACCACCATGAGATACGCATTGAATCCTATTTTGAAAGCTCAACCATTGAATATCAATTTCTTCTACAAATCCACCCACAATATGTCACTTCTTGTTCCCCAGCGGATCGAATCGAATCAAATCTGGTGGTTGAGGAAATCAGATTATGCGTTAATGGCCTGGAAGAATTTTCTTCATTTTTCACCTACCAAGGCCTATGAAAAATGGGTTTTTATTTTTCCATGGCGTAGGAGAGTGTCGAGATGTTTCAGGAAAGTCTTCTCCCGCCCAAATCTGATCCTTTAGTCAAAAGATATGACCACTTAAATATTTGGGTTGGTTTTATAAAATAGGCAAGGAACTTATTTTTTTTAAAACGGGTCCCCTTTTAAAATTTCTGGACACGTGGAGGGTTGGTGCATGTCTGAGGGCAGCCTCTATATTTTTCTTTTGAATGGCAGGGTAAGTATACATGGATTCCTCTCACATCACTGCTTTCAATTTCCATATTTTTTTTCTAAGTCTTTTTGCTCGGTGGGGTCATATATCTTGACCGAGGACATGCGGCGGCCTTGCACTTGTTTGGAAACCTTTCCTTTATTCTTCTCTTGAATTAGTGCCATTTGGACACTTGGCACCTTCCGCTGGTCTGTCTCTATATTTGATATTCAACCCTACCATGTCCCCTTTTTGAAACGGGATGCGTGGAGGCTCCACGCTCACTTAGAAACCCGCTTAGGATTTTTCCTTTGAAGGAACGTAGGGTTGACACTTGGAAGCCTCAACAGATCCTTAGAATTTTCAATGGCCCCTCTTACCATTTCGAACAGCTACGGAGGCACAAATGACGTGGCAAGGGTTCTCATTTGGGTCTCATAAATATTTGGAAAATTTTGGAGGAGCACTAAAAAGCCGATAAGTGGCTAGAGACTAGGTCGCTAACATTTCTATACTTAGCCTTTTTTGAAGCCCGCTTTGTCTACCTTTTGACTTTGATGCTTTGACTTTGCCTCTACTTCGGGCTTGGGACACATGGAGCCTTGGCACTTTTTCGAGCCTCTCTTTGGATTCAAAAAAGAAGGCCGTGTTGACACGTGGCTCTCTCTGATGTCTCCTCCATAATTAGTCAATTTTTGGACTCCTTATTTAACTCATTTTGAGCCCAAAGAGTTCAAATCTTCGCCACTTCTTCTCCTCAAGCCTCTAGTTCTTCTCGACACTTCTCGGCCTCCTTCCAATGACTTTTTTTTCATTTTAGAACCTTCAAAATCGTTAAATTACCTAATCTGATTTAAATAGAGAAGTTTTTCTATTACTTCTTAATCGCATAGGTTGTTTAAACTTTCGCAGAAATAAATAAGTAATTCTATTCAAGATTTTCTTCTTCATAACTTTGTCTTAAGATATAAACGTGATTTCTCTTATTCTTTTCATGCGGGTCATGGATGATCCAATATTTTTCCCGGGGTGAAATATGGATAATGTATTTTATGTGATATTCATTTTTTTCATAGTTAATAATATGTACAATCATCTTGATAAAATAAACAAACTTAGAAAATAAATCAATATTTTCATCACAGAGAAATTGATCATTGATTTGCTTCAAAATTATTTTTTCCAAGATGTCTCTATAGAAGTATCTTAACGATGAGTATATGATTTGACTATATTTTACATTAAGAGAACATTAGGGCCTATCATGATGCCAAACTCTATGAACCATGAACGACCCTATCTAAACCATAAATCCTCTTCCCATGGTGACAATAGATCTACGTGGCTCGCTCATCATGGTGGCTATTTGGACTCAAAGGCACCTGTGGAGAATCAGGCGAGGTAGGGGTCCCCACGGTAGTCGATCGGATTGCTCAGGCGGTAATGGTAGGGGACGATTAATGGAAGAAAATAGGGTGCAGATAACGGTAAGGCTTGGGAAGATGACAACATATATTTTGATGGCTTGCTGCCTCTACTAGTTGATGGATACCCTAGCCAAATCCCTCACAATGTTCAAGGCATCGGTGGAGGCTATGTCTCTGCAGGTAAAAGTGAAGGGTTGCAGACCCAGGTACGAGATAGTAGTGATGTCCTTTGTGCTTCAAGAGGTCCTTGCATGTTTTTTCCCCCTCTTCAGAATCCAATCTCCCTTCAGGGTCTTAAGGAGAATAATGGTGACATGGCTGCTGAAAAAGGTAGGTAGCCTATTCAGATTACTCAATCTATGCCTTTATAAAACCCTTGTGGATTCCCCACATCTTTGCATGAACACTCTCCTACAAAACAGAACAAATCATTTTGGGATGTGGTTTAGAAGAGCTCTACTTTCATGCCCATGACCTGGGTCTCTACTACATTATGTGTGAACTTTGGAGAGTAAGTTCTCAAAGCTGAGTGAAAACTTTAGGAGCATACTTTGATTTGCAAATTAATCAGATGATGGCCCACATTTCTGAACTATATGCATGGATTTCAAACTGTTGGCTTCCCTTGATTGAAGGTCAAGTAGACATCTACCATTGCGCCAAAGGAATTTTTGTTGTTGTTTTCAATAAGATTAGTGATAAGAATACTATAACTGAAGCCATTTGGATCAACCAATTTGACTATCTGATATTGAAACCTTGGTACCCATCTTTCAACCTGTTATTTGAATCATTCTCAATGAATCCTGTGTGGATCAGAATTCCAAATTTACCACTTCAATTTTTAGCAAAAAAAATTCTTGTTTACATTGGCAACACTTTAGGAAAGATCATTTATATTAATGACAATAATAGTTCCTATATTCACACAACTTATGCTAAGATCCTGGTTAAATTAGACACTTCAAAAGAACTACTAGAAAACATAGATCTTAAATTCTAATACACAACTTGGACTCGGCCGCTAGATTATGAAGGGTTGCCTTTCAGATGTAGGAAGTGTTTTTCATTGGGTCATATTGTTGCTGACTTTCATCTAGAGAAGTAAAGAAGCATGTGAGATCTACATGGTGGAAATATGCCCGCCCATGTCATGCGGTGATCAATGAAAAGATAGAAAGTGAAAGTGATCCCGACTCTATTTCTAACTTGGAGGAGGATGTTCTAGAAACTCCCATTAGGGATCCTATAGTGCCTTCCAAAGCACCAACCCCCAATGAAATGGAAGAGGAGAATGCACCTCCTACTTATCTTAACATAGATACATATTTTCCTATGAAGTATTTTAATGCTCTTATTCTGGTTGAGGATGAAACGAAGGAGTGAAAAGTGCTACATAACAACAAGAAAAATAATGTTATTTAGTAGAACCTCTTCTATGTTTTTACAGGATAGTTGTTCTTGTTTTGTTTCATGTTGTGCTTATAGTTATATCTAGGCTCTCAGGCCATTTTTATGTAACACGGTAGGGTCTCTAGTAAAATCATCCTTTTACCAATAATTAACAAAATATTTCTTCTATTGTATGATGTTCAGCCACAATTTTTTTAGATAAGATGTCACTAGAGAATTTTGATACCATAAAATCATAAACAATGATGGTTGTATGTTTGGTTAGCTTCAGGTAGGTTGGTAATCAATTATTTAAATGCCTAAACCGTTATCCCTCCACCTTATATTTATGTCAGTATTACATTGTAATATATCATTCAACATTTTTGTAAATCCCTTATCTAATAGTTGTGTCAGAGTAGCATAAAAGTGGGAGCATACAAATAAAGGTTGGTATTTCATTAGTGTCATGGATTGTCAAAGATCCACTGGGAGTCATAGCTTCTTGTCCTGTGTGGAAATCTATTTGACCATTATCGACCTTTCCTATAGACCTATTTTGGCATGTTTTCTATTTTGTTGAATAATTGTTTCAGAGTGACTTGCAGACTACATGTGACACATGATAAAGAGGATAAGACCACCTATTTTAGAAATTAGAGTGGCACAGTAGTAGCGTGTAAGAAGTATTCATCTCCTGGAAAAGGAAGCAGTTAAGGACCAATCCTAAGGAAGCCATGGAAATTTACAGGAGGAGCATGTAATGCCAATCGTTGTGTGGAAAGAAAAATGCCCAAACAACAATGGAACAACCTTGGGAAATAACCTAAGGATTGGACTATGCGCATATATAAGAATGCAAAATCTAGACAAGGAATAAATTGGTGAATACGGTCAACTTGTGTGGAGCATAGAAAAGATGAGGAGATGTATGGAAATTGTTTAAATTATAGAAATTCTACAGTCTTAAATAGTGAATAGCAAACAAAATAAACATAGAATAATAACTTCTAAATAAAAATAGAGTACTTTACTCAAACCAGCATTGTTGTGCATAGCCAATTTATTTAATCAATAGGATCCTCACAGAGAAACACCGATCTAAGATCTTCTCAGAATAAGTTGCAGTCATTTTTAAAGCGTGGAGAAAAATTATACGATTCCGACGACATCTTGTTTGCAGGAAACGGAGCTCGTTTGCAAAAGTTATAGCCCGCTGAAATTTTTGGGCAACTGGCAAAATTTGGAGTTTTGTGCAGGTTGGACGTGTGCACGCTCGCCAAGTGTTTCGATTATATTGCGACACGTGGATGAATTGTGTGACGTACTAAAAAAATGGGTTTTGGAACGCCGGTCTTGGACACTCGGATTCGGACAAATGGACCCCGCTATTTATCGGTCGGGGCCCTCACCAGTTCGACACACTGACATGGAGGGGTGCCTTGGCCTCCTTCTCATTTAATCATTAAACCAACTTGTGTATATAAACTCCTATAATTGCCTTTGCGCCATGCATGTGGGACATTTAGGCATGCATTATTTAAACTATGCAAATTTCCCACGCCTATTTGTTATTAACTACCATTTCCACGCATTTTTTATTAATTTCCACGCATTTCATATACCACTGTCCACGCATTAAACCTTATCCAACTACCACGCATTATCCTTGGGATTGTTTTAGCGCCTAAAAATCAAACCATGTGCTATCCCAAGAAATGCGCCTCCACATAAGCATATAGGTGGCTCTTTAGCCAATTCAAAACCGCCCTCCATGCATTTTTAAATGCTTACCATTTTTCACGCCCCCACAATGTGGGATAAAACTCTTAAAATGCGCCTAAGGAGAAGGAGGAGAAGTGGAGGGGATTGGAACAGCTGACCTCCCATCCAAAAGTATAGGTGCCTAACCAATGCGCCAGCTATTTGGAAACAATATAAAAGGAGGTATATCATATTTGTATAGTATTCGGGACTGTGTAAAATTATTGTAATGCTCATAACTTGAGCTAGGAGTGGAATTTGGAGGAGATGTAAAAAGCAACCCCTATTATTTTTGACAGAGGAAGACTGTGAGAAGGTCAGAATTTTGTAGAATTCTTTGTAAAGAATTATTTTCAAGATTTTAATAGATCGGTCCCATTCAACTGGACCTGAGACGTAGGCCTCAAGCGCCGAACTCCGTTATCAATTCTTACATCAAATTGCTGGTGAATCCTCTTCATTTCTTTCAATATTTGCACAGTACTTGCAGTTTTTATTCTTTTATTAAAAATACAAAAGGATATAATGCTCAAATTTTACATCGAAAATCAATACAAAGCAAGAAAAATGTGTGTGCACAATGCTAGTTAAATTTGGTTTTCGATCATGGTATCGTGAGCTGGTTTTGACTGATTTTTGGTTCAGTTTAACGTGTTTTGATTGCAAGTTGTGTGTTCGATGTTAACAAGGTCTCGATCTAAGAAGGGTGAAGGAGAGTTAGTCAAGGAGATCCCAAAATTGGTACTGATGATCTCAAGTCCTACAATGGCGGATCGAGAGGAAGTGGAACAAAACTTTCATCAATCCTTCCAACAGATGAAGGAAATGGTGGAAGAAATGTACCAAGATAGGAAAAGGGAAAAGGGAACTAGAGAAGGTAAGAAAGAAGAAAGCTCTAGTTCTGACATTCCAAAAAGAGACTCTTTAAAATCTGATTTTCTTTCATTAAAGTTAGATATCAAGTTTGAATTGCCTATGTATACTGGAGAGCTAAATGCAGAGAAGTTGGATAACTGGGTCAAGCAAATAGAAGTATATTGCAGGGTTCAGAGAATTGTTGATGATGAAGCAAAGATTCATCTGGAAACTCTTCGGATGGGTGGAACAACACTCATTTGGTGGGAGAGTAAGCTTCAGGAAGTGGAAGAAAACAAAGGTATAGAAATCACTTCTTGGTCTGAATTTGTTTCAAATCTTAGGCAACAATTTTATCCTCTTGGTTATAAGCAACAAGCTATGATGGATTGGAAAACATTAAGACAAACTAAGGGACAAAGTGTTCAAGAATACACACAAGAATTTAGGAAAAGGGCTCTAATTCTGGGAATTTCCCTAAACACAGAAGAAACACTGCTCAAATATATTGGTGGATTGCATAGTTATCTAAGGCATATGATACTTGTTTTAGGTCCTACTAATCTTGATGCAAAGATGTGTTCAAGCAACCCATCTGGAAGCACGAGGGAAAATGACAAAGGAGTCCTCTTTTCTTCTTTTAATCAAGAACAAGCAATCAAGGAAAAGGTTTGAAAGAACAAGGAAAAGGAAAGGGTAAGCATAAAACAAACTCTCATCGTTAAGAAGGAAGATGAAAACCATTTTGTAATCATTGTAAAAAAACCATGATGAGTCTAAATGTTGGAAATTACATCCGAAAAGAAGCCTAAATGGATGGTTAAGAAAGGAAAAGAAAAGAAAACAAACACCGTAGTGCATGATCTTGGTTTTGATTCAGGTGATGAAACCAAAATCACAGCTATGGGTTTACAAGGTAAATCAACTCTTTCAATTTCCAACAATAGCACTACAGATGTTGCATCTTCTTCTAGTAAACAAACTATACCTGATGATAAGAAAAGAAATGAGCTTTTCCACATTAGAGTAATTTCAAAGCATACGAAAATTGATACTCTTTTTGATAGTGGATCTCAAGCTAATCTAATTTCTGAGGAGGTTGTTAAGAAACTAGACTCAAAACTAAACCACATCCCAAGCCTTATCCTTTGGGCGGGTTTGTGATGATGCAAAATCGCAGTAACTAAAACTTGTACTTTCAGATTTGCCATTACATGCAAGTTTATGATGAGGTTGAATCGATGTAGTTCCTTTGGATATTTGTGGGGTGGTTTTGGGAAGTCCTTATTTGTATGATCGTAAAGCAATCTTCTATAGGGAAGAAAATAAATATTTTCTTGTAAAGGATGGAATTGAGTTTATTATTAGAGCTCACCGTGAAAAGAATAATCTATCCTCGTAATCGCAGTCAAATGAAAAGGCTTGTAAACTCAAGCAAAAGTTTTGTGCTCATGGTGGTCAAAGCCAAGGAAAAAGAAAATGAGATGGCTTTTGAGACTTGATCTAAAACATAAGGATGAATTGGTAAAAATTGTTTCTCATTTTGATGATGTTTTTCAGGATCCACAAGGTCTACCTCCCAAAAGAGGGGTTCAACATGAGATACAGTTGCTTCAGGATGCACCTCTTCCCAATATCGGAATGTACAAGTTGTCAGTAGTAGAGAACGAGGAAATCAAGAGACAGGTAATGGAACTTTTGGCTCAAGGTATAATTCATCCAAGTACATCCCCATGTGGTTCACCAATTATATTGGTTCCTAAGAAGGATGGCACTTGGCGAATGTGTGTTGATTTCCGTGCTTTAAACAAGATTACTATAAAGAATCGTTACCCTCTTCCTAGAATAGATGATTTACTGGATCAATTAAGGAATGCAATTTATTTCACTAAGTTAGACTTAAGAAGTGGTTATCACCAAGTAAGAATTGCAGAAGGTGATGTTTGGAAAACTGCTTTTAAAATGAAACAGGGATTGTTTGAATGGTTAGTGATGCCTTTTGGTTTGTGCAATGCACCGCAACATTCATGAGAGTTATGAATGAAATTTTTAGACCATTCATTGATAATTTCGTTATTGTCTACTTAGATGATATTCTTATTTTCAGTAAATCATGGGATGAACATGTTAAACACATCCAGAAAGTCTTAGATGCACTAAGGAAAGAGAAATTGTATTTGAAGATGTCAAAATGTGAATTTGGAAAAACATCTTTAATTTACTTGGGGTATATGTAGGAAATGGAGAATTGAGAATTGATCCCGCAAAAATAGAGGTTATTGTGAAATGGCCTAGACCCACAAATGTGACGGAAGTTAGAAGTTTTCTAGGTGCAGCTTCAAGATAGAGGAAATTTATTGCTAACTTCTCATATATGATCTCCTTTGCATGCTTTGACAAGTATTAAACAGGTCTTTCAGTGGGGAGGAAAACAACAAAAAGCATTTGATACACTGAAAGAGAAGATAAGTACCGCTCCGATCTTGGCACTTCCAGATTTACAACATTCATTTGAGATTGAGACGGATGCTAGTGACTACGCAATGGGGGAAGTTTTGATGCAGAACAAATGACCAGTGTGTTACCATTCAGAAACCTTTACAAGTGCGGTAAGAAACTATCCAACTTATGATAAAGAGTTGTATGCTTTGGTTCAAAGTGTTAAAAAGTGGAAGCATTATTTAATGGGAAAAGAAACAATTATCCATACTGACCATCAACCGCTTCAATACTTACAAACACAAACCAAATTGCAGCAGTCTAGACATTTCAGGTGGATGGGATTTTTGCAACAATTTCATCTTGTAATCAGGTATAAAAAGGTATTCAAAACAAGGTTGCCGACATGTTATCCAGACCACCAGTGGTAGTAGCATCTATCCTTTTGCAGCATAGTTCTTTGGCTCATGTTAGTTACAAGGAACAATATGCAAATGATGTTGATTTTAGAGAAGTGTATGAGGATCTAGTAAGTGGGAAACAAGTAGGAGAAAAAGATTATCATTTGCATGAAGGATTGTTATATCATTCTGGAAAACTTTGTATTCCAGAAAATGAGCGTGTGCATATGATTAGGGAAGCACATACTTCTCTTATTTCAGGGCATTTTGGTGTTAGTAAGACAGTTGCACATTTACAAAAATATTGCTATTGGCCTAGAATGCATGAACATGTAAACCGGTATATTAAGGGATGTGTTCTTTGTGCCACAAGCAAGCCAAGTAACAGGAAATTAGGACTTTACACTCCTCTTCCTATTCCAACACGGCCTTGGGAAAGTGTTTCCATGGACTTTGTAGGAGGCTTGCCCATGACACGGAAGAAACATGATTACTTATATGTGGTAGTGGATAGATTTAGCAAAATGTGTGTGTTGGTTCCATGTACTAAACAAATAACTGGTGAGGGAACTGCACATTTATTTTTTCAGTTTGTTTGGGTTCATTTTGGTTTACCTACTTCAATCATATCTGATCGGGATTCTAGATTTCTTGGGGAATTTTGGTCAACATTGTGGGGGTTAATGGACACAAAACTGAAAAAGAGCACTGCTTTTCATCCACAGACTGATGGTCAAACAGAGGTTGTAAACCGCACAGTGGTACAATTACTTAGGGGCTATAGTAACAAACATCCTAAATTGTGGGATGAACATCTTTATTATGTGCAACATGCTTATAATCGTGCCTTACATTCTTCTACTTTGAAGTCTCCATTTGAGACTTGTTATGGATATCTGCCTAATTCTCCATTAGATATATATTATGGACATGAAACTGTTGTTAATGGTGCAAGTGATTCTGACAAGGCTAAAAGATTTGTGCAGAGAATACAACAGGTTCATCAGTATGTCCGTGAACAATTGGAGAAAAGCCAGGCTAAGTACAAAGCTAGGCATGATAAACATAGAACTGATCACAAGTTCAAAGTTGGTGATTCAATTTGGCTTCACATCAGCAAGGAAAGACTGACAGGTGAAGGTAAAAAATTGAAACCTATATGGTATGGTCCGTTCCAAATATTGGAAAAAATTGGTAATAACGCTTTCCGGTTAGATTTACCTCCATATATGCAAATCTACTCAGTTGTAAATGTTGAGAATTTAAGATTGTATGAACCACCTATGATTGTTGATCATGATGATTCTAACATTATGCCTTCCATTGATGATTTTGCTCCTGAGTATCTTGATGAGTTGCAGGAAGACATCATTTTGGACAGGAAAGTAAGAACTTCACGAAGGGGTGATATTGAGTATCTTCGTGTTGGGTTCAAAGGCATGCATCCGAACAAGGCTAAATGGATGGAAACCGGAAAGGTGAGGGAGAAATACCCTCACCTATTCACCAATTAGGTTGACTTTTGGGGTCCAAAAGTTTCTCAGTGGGGAGGAATGATCCAGAGGATCCTCACAGAGAAACACCAATCTAAGATCTTCTCAGAATAAGTTGTAGTCATTTTTAAAGCGTGGAGAAAAATTATACGATTCCGACGACATCTTGTTTGCAGGAAACGGAGCTCGTTTGCAAAAGTTATAGCCCGCTGAAATTTTTGGGCAACTGGCAAAATTTGGAGTTTTGTGCAGGTTGGACGTGTGCACGCTCACCAAGTGTTTCGATTATATTGTGACACGTGGATGAATTGTGTGACGTACTAAAAATGGGTTTTGGAACGCCGGTCTGGACACTGTTCTGGACAAATGGACCCGCTATTTATTGGTGGGGCCCTCACCAGTTCGACACACTCGATTATGGAGGGGTGCCTTGGCCTCCTTCTCATTTAATCATTAAACCAACTTGTGTATATAAACTCCTATAATTTCCTTTGCACCATGCATGTGGGACATTTAGGCATGCATTATTTAAACTATGCAAATTTCCCACGCCTATTTGTATTAACTACCATTTCCACACATTTTTGTATTAATTTCCACGCATTTTATACCACTGTTCACGCATTAAACCTTATCCAACTACCACGCATTATCCTTGGGATTGTTTTAGCGCCTAAAACTCAAACCATGCGCCATCCCCAAGAAATGTGCCTCCACATAAGCATATAGGTGGCTCTTTAGCCAATTCAAAACCGCCCTCCATGCATTTTTAAATGCTTACCTTTTTTCACGCCCCCACAATGTGGGATAAAACTCTTAAAATGCGCCTAAGGAGAAGGAGGAGAAGTGGAGGGGATTGGAACAGCTGACCTCCCATCCAAAAGTATAGGTGCCTAACCAATGCGCCAGCTGTTTGGAAACAATATAAAAGGAGGTATATCATATTTGTATAGTATTCGGGACTGTGTAAAATTATTGTAATGCTCATAACTTGAGCTAGGAGTGGAATTTGGAGGAGATGTAAAAAGCAACCCCTATTATTTTTGACAGAGGAAGACTGTGAGAAGGTCAGAATTTTGTAGAATTATTTGTAAAGAATTATTTTCAAGATTTTAATAGATCGGTCCCATTCAACCGGACCCGGAGACGTAGGCCTCAAGCGCCGAACTCCGTTATCAATTCTTGCGTCAAATTGCTGGTGAATCCTCTTCATTTCTTTCAATATTTGCACAATACTTGCAGTTTTTATTCTTTTATTAAAAATACAAAAAGGATATAATGCTCAAATTTTACATCGAAAATCAATACAAAGCAAGAAAATGTAAATAAAAAACCTTTCAAGCCAAAGCTTTTGTAGAAAATGTTGAGCCGATTTGAGCTATGGAGGGTCAAAATTAGATAAATTTCCTTAGTGGAATTTATAAATCTCTAATGATAATTATAAAGGAATGATTTTTGTTGTTTTTCTTATGGAAAAACATGATGTTTTTTGACTAGTTATTATGTTTGAGTTGTTAAAAAACTACATAGCTGTTGTTTTATTTCTACCTCAAATCCTTCATGATAGTCTATTAAATATGTTTTAGTCCTGATGGCTTCAATGGGTACATACTCTTGGCTTTCTCTTAAGATTTATTAAACTATCTTTTTGATGCCCATGTCTCCTTAACTACCTTTTACCGCTAATATAGTTGGATGTGAAAAAAATATTCCACTTCAAAAACATCACATATTTTATACCCATATGAGTTTGAATTCATGTCGAACTTGAATAAATAAATCCATTATTCTTCAAAACCATAATCTAACATACCTAAAATCCTTTTAGCCATACTAGGAGGTCAGAATGTGAAGGTCTTTCCAATCAACATGCACTTTCTTGATATAGGATAATTTTTGCAATATTCATCTTCAACAGAGACATACATAAACTTCCAACTAACTTGCTATAATGTTATTCATAATGATAACATTTTCTTTGGGATTCAGATTTTCTTGAGAACAATATATTCTGGTGTTGGCTTACAATTCAAATATCAATCTTTTCAAAACATCATTATCCATTCTCTTTGTGAAATGAAAACTTCATATATTTATATTTTGACATCAATTCCTAAAACATATTCATAAGACAAGATACTACATCTAAAATTCCTTCACGTGGCTGAAAATGATACAAATTTCTAATAATGTCAAAATAATCATCTAGATACATGATCAAACAATTGATAATCTTACCTTAATAAAAAGTTTATCATGTCCATGCATACTTTTGAAATATATAGAAACCATTGTCAAGGTAGAATTACTACCAAATTTATTAAAGCAATCTAGGTGAGGGAGGACCAATAGAAGATTTCCTCACCTATAGGAGTATTCCTAATGAATGTCTTCAATTAAAACTCTTTCATAATTCAATAACTCCTCTACTAGAATCATTCTAATGTTTTTTTAACAAATCAAATAAATAGATATTATTAAAAATTCAAAACTAGTTCTTATTTCCAAAAAGTTTGATTTAACCAAACATTAATGTATTACACTCCATATTAAACATTATCCTTTCAATTTTCTTTACAATTACATACTTTTATAATTGTATCTTAATCACATATAATAGTGCTTTCAAATTCAAAAAAAGGGGAAAAAGTGCTTATGAATGTGGGAAATAATTCTATCTCAGTCAAATGGATTATGACCAAAATAATACAAGTATTAATATTATTCCAAAAGTAAAAATATATGGGAAGAGAGAGAAAATTAATGCAAGATAAACGTGGGAAATGAACATTATAAAATTAAAGGGAAGAGTAAAATAGAGTTGTTTTAAGAGATGAAATGGAGTCTCAAATGATGAAAAACACAAGGAACATGGTGATTTATGGACCATGATAAATAAACACATAAATACACTAACACCATATAAATTAATGAATCTTGACAAAAATTAGGTCTCTACATAATACCCCACTTTGATGTGTGTGTGTACAAAGAATGGCATACATATTACTAGAACAAACAAAAATTCCCTAAGAATGTTTTGTAATGATCCATCACTATTTTTTCATCATTCTCACTTGTGGTAAATATCAATGATTTCCAAAGGGTTCATTTTAAGACCCTTTTTCGAAAAAGTTTCATCTGGTGGTATGAATCATCTAAAATCAACTTTCACGTTATACTAATGGGGATTTTTCTAAATACTATTTCATCACATTCTTAATTCTCAATAGTTATACATTCATCATCTCTGATCACAACCTTTTGGACACATTGATCGGATCATGTTACAACTTGTATGATTTTTTATTCTCTAAATCCAACCAAAGATAAACTAATCTCCTTTGGATGGAATTCAACCTTAGTCTAGATGGTCTTCCATGTGTATACGCTACACAACCAAAAATCGAAATGTGAAACGATTTGTTTCATGTTTGTCCAGTTGTTAAGGCTATCCATCATCTATCAAGTTTTCTAACACCACTCCTTCAAAAAATAAACAACTATACATTATCTTTCATCGCCAATACATTTGGAAGGTGTTTTGCCTTCAACCTATTGATGACTCTCCATCGATGGTACCTATTAACCTGTGTGTCCCTCCGGGTCAGACACCATTCTATTATCATGTAACCCGGGTAGATGAACATACTTATCTATACCAGGGATATTGCAAAAAGTCTTAAATTCGTATTATGAAAATACTATTCCATTTGTCCTGAAAAATTTTATGTAATACCTCGGCATGGGTCTTCTCATTCACCTAAAAATTACAAATTTAATTTTTTTTATGTTAGCTTCATAAAATAAAACATCCTTGTATAATCCTAGATAAATTCATAAAACAGAACTAGCTCCTCATAGACCATTGGGGGCATAATTCCACATAAATCTGAATGTAAACTCAAGTGGTGATGAGGACTAGGCCAAGACACGGGAAAGAGGAAAGAGGTTGCTTCACGCCAAAAACAAGTTCACATGTTGACACGTTTATGACAATGAAAACCTTTAATCATATTCTTTCATGAAGTAAATTTAAACCTCAAAATTCAGAGTGCAGAGGAAGTAGATGTGTGATCCAGAGATTTTTTCATGACACGTGACATGATAGATTTTTCCTTCACACAACCATAGATTTGAGGCTATCATGGGACTCACGATGCATTAAATGGATTTTTATCACATGTCAACAAGGTTATTTTCACATGTCAACAAATCTCAGGGTTCATGTTTTCAGGAGACCTCTTGGAAATGAGACAAAAACCTTTCACATATCCACAACCGGTTAATCGTGGGAAGGGTGTTTTTTATGTTGTGTCAACAACTTTTCCCGATTTTCAAGTGTAGTGAGTGGTGCTACGACAACGTCAACAAGATTTTTTTCCGCATATACCAAAAATCCTCACGACATGCACTGACAACAAACCATTACCGACGCACATCAAAAAGCTTGTCACACGCGTGTCGCGAGGTGTTATTGACTATAGACAACAACCTCATTACATGCGCATTAACAAGGTTGTTATCACGCATCAGAGGGTGAAGGAAGCTTGATATCACGCATCAACAACCTTGTTGATTCCCGTCAATGACACTTTTCTCCTTTTTTGTCATGTGTCATCAAGTTTTTTTCACGCGACATCAAATCTTCTATCGCACGTTTGTAGCCTCCACCCTATGTTTGCTTGTTGAAGCATGTTCCAACAAACTCTACCTATGTCACGCATCAAAAAACTCTCTATCACACATTTGTTATCGTTAGTGTCTCAGATGAACTCCTTATCATGCATCAACAAATAACCCATGATTGTCGCGCTCTGCAAAACCCTCCTTTTCGTGTTTCAATAACTTACCCCCTTGTCCATGCGTCTATAAACCCTCATAAACTCGTGTGAAATAACTCACCCCCTTATCGCACGTATGAGACCTCCTTTTCATGTGTACCCACTTGCGCAATGTCTTGCATCAACAACTAACCCCCTTGTGAAAGCGTGTATGCAATACCTCTAATTTATTTCTCGGACAACAACTTACCCCCTTGTCATGTGTCTGTAATACCTCCTTGAAATTCATAAACTATATCCCTTTCGTGTAATAAATATCATTTTTCACCGACTCTAAACATAAATCTAAGTGTACAAATCTTGTGGTTCTTAGAGTATGTGATTTCATGGTATTCGAAGGTATTGGTGGTAGTATCGTAGTATACTACCTAGTGAATCACCTAGGTTTTTATAGGAGATGTTTTCAAATGTAGAATGCCATGATTCATCTCTTCGTGGACTCAAATGAAAAATTTCGACCCCAAAAAATATATATTGTAAATTTTAAGCAAATAAGACACCGACCCATCCTCTGAAAAAATTGCCTTTCTAAATTTCCCTCAAAATGAAATTTTCTCCATATTACAAATATTCGCCACTCAAAATTATCCTTGTACTGATTTTACCTTAGCGTAGGACTCATATGCTTGAGTGCTTTGACTTGGAGAAGACTCTGATTTGACTTAGTCACAAGACTTTGTTAGGACTTTCACCCCTGAGCTACTGATTTTGCTGCAAACAAATATGATTTTTGCTTTTTTCTTGGTTTTAATATCAAGGGAAACATTCTATTGCTGCTCATCTTCACTTTTGCATTCAACTGAGTGTTAGGGGCTATGTCCACAATCACACACTCATTGTCCCCATATAAACTTTATATCTTTTTTGTACCAGTTGTCCAATACTCATTAGATTGTGTTTTAAACCTAAAACATAGTAAACATCATGCATATTCATTTTCTCCCATTTTTAGTTATAATACTAATCATGTCTTTTCCTTTTACAGACACAATATTATTATTTCCAAGAGTAACATCACTCTTCACTAATTCATCCAAACTAGAAAACAAATCTAGATTACTTGTCATGTGATTACTGCAACCTGAATCCAAATACCATAAATCATATGGACTCTCTTTTGATAGATTTCACTCAATAGGGGATAAAGAAGGTATTGCTTTGGCAATCCTTTTGCATGCAATAAACATAGGCTTAGGAGTAGAACTTCCAACCTAATTTTTATTTTGTCTCTCCTAATCATATTGTTTTTTATGGAAATCATAAGCATAGTGCCCATACTTCTTGCAATAATGGCATTGAACATGAGACTTATCTTGTCTCTGACCATAACTATGTTCTTGAATCTATCCTCTTCCACCCTAGTTTGATGAACTACTACCGCGTCCTCTAGATGGACTTCTTCCTCTGCCTCTTGGGTTGAACCTTCCTCTTCCTCTTCCATGAATACCTGTTGTCTGAGATGCAAAATCTTGATCTACAACTGCATGTGATCTATTCATCCTTTGTTAATGATTGATTAGTGACGCATGCAACTCATTAATAGAAAATTGACTCCCATCCTTAGTTTCTTCAATAATAACTAAAGGATCAAATTTTGTAGGCAAACTCTTAAGCAATTTTTCAATAATTATTTTTTCTTCAATAGTATCACCATGGGATTTGATTTGATTGACTAAGTCAACTATATAATTAAAGAATGATTCTATGAAATCTTAATCTTTCATTAAAAATTTCTCAAAATCTCTATGAAGTAACTGTAGCTTGGTAGTTTTTTACTTTCTCTATACCTTGATATGTAACTTGTAGTGTATCCCTTGATGTTTTTACGTGACTGGCTGTTGTCACTCTCAGAAGGATGTTTTCATGCATTTCCTAATGAATATAGAAAATATATTTTCCACCTTTCTTCCATAACTCCTTCAAAGTATCTTTCTCTTACTGAGAAAGTGCAGTATACGATGTTGCATCTTGGGGCTCTGTGTACCCCTTCTCAACAATCTCCCACACGTCTTGAGATCTAAATAACACCTTCATGGTCAACGACTAGTACTCATAATTCTTTCCATTAAACCATGGTGTTTACATACCAGATGTAGAAGTCATAGCTTGCTACCAATTTAATAATCTGCTACAAAATAACACTTTGATACTAATTTGTAGAAATTATGTAGTGTTAAATAGTGAACAACAAATAAAATGTACTTTTTGGAAAATTGAACTTTGATGGGGCTTCCAAGGGGAACCCTGGTCTTTTAGGGTGGGGTGTCTTATTCGAAATGATCTGGGTAAGATGGTGTGTACAGGTTCCTTCCATTTACAAAAAGGAACCTGTAATCAAGCCGAGGCACAAGCACTCCTCTCCGATATCAAACTTGTTGTGAAAAATGGTATTTCATGCATCCTCATCGAAGGGGATTCTATGATTATTACTCAAGCCATTAAAGAAGGTAAAGCCCCAAACTGGAAACTTGATTATTACATATCCAATGCAATCTTTTGGCTTGCCAAACTAGAATCATGAGAAATACGTCATATTTATCATGAGGGTAATCAAGCAGTGGATTTCTTGCCAATTTTGGTGTGTCTCAAGTTACCCCTTCTATATCAGATAATGATTGTGTAGACATCGTGGCACGTGTGATAACTGATTTTATCTCTTGCCCTTCCCTCATTTATTTTTCAACTTTTCTTCATCCTCTTGGCTTTCAATAGTCTGCTCGTTTAGTTGCGATGGAATTCGGTCCATTTCCAGGGTTGTTTTTATGTGGTTAAACTCAAGAAATGACGTTCTACGAGCACTGTCTCTCTCACCCGCCTAAAAAATGTGTTCAAGTTTTATTCCCTTCAGAATCACAGGGTAATAGAGGCCATAATTAGGGATGAATATCTACGGATCTTGGGTCGACCTCGGTCAATGCTGAAATTTCCTCTCTCTTTGTGACCCATTTGTTGTTGATAGGTGAAGATAAAGTAGAGGCGGTGAATATTGCATGACGTTTCATCTTTCCCCTTCATTTGTTTTGCTAGAAGATGCGATGTCCTGGGATTCTATTTTCCCTCCTGTTTTATGCTTGATGGAGAAAATACAAACATGAAAGGAGTGGCCAGGGAGTTGGTTCAAGAATTGCAGAGGAGAAACAAGGTTCTGTGGAGGTTTATCGTTGTTGTGCATGTGAAATGCAAGTCTAGAGAGATGGAAGGAGCCACTATTTCATAGCTCAACTTGGAGGAATTGGAAAATCCCGTAGGCGTGGTTCCCTCACGTGTAGGTCATCTACGGGATCGAGGTGGCTCTACATACATCCTCCTCCTCTAGACCTCTCAGCACCAAGAACTTATTCGTCGTCGCAGCTCCATGAAGTGTTAGGCAGATCTTGTGGAAGGGGATATCAAAATTCCCAAGCCTAATTTTTGAAGTTTTAGATTAAAGGCATAAGGCCTGCTAAGTATAGTAAATATGTATAGCTTTCATTTTTTGTCTAAGGGTGACTTAGTTTCATAAAGTCAATACATTTCACCTTGTTATTCCATATAGCTACAGGTTTTTGTATCAGGGTGGTATTTTCTTCATGGTTGTATTGTAAACCACCATGTTATCTTTAGTTTTACTATACTTACTGTAAAGGGAGGGGACCCAAGAACCCCTCGGTTCATAGCTCTAGTAAAAAGTATTTATCTTATTAAAAACAAACAAAATAAACACAAAATAATAACTTGCAAATAAAAATAGAGTACTTTACTCAAACTAGCACTATTGTGTATAACCAATTTATGTAATCAATTCTTCAGAGCTTCGGCTCATTACATTCAAGTTGTGTGTGCAACTGTGTGCATGTACAACTTTCGTTGTGTGCTTCATTACATACAAAACAATAACAATTGTTTCTAATTAAATAGAAACTAACTCCCTCTAGACTTAACACTGAACTGCTCTTCAACTAAGCTTTACAAATTAAATGGTTTCTTTAAATCCTCCCTGGATGTTGTGCATGTATAAAAAAATATCTTTTGTTTTATTTGATTTATTCCTAAATAAAGACTTAGTAAAAGCTACAGACTACATAAAAATAAAACTGCAGTTATCTAAATTTAACCTTCATCCACATGAGAAATTACATGAATGAAATATGCATATTCCAACATAAATCAAATTGGACCAACAAAAATTCAACCCCAACTTCATTCTCAAATATGCTATAAAGTTATAAGAGAAGAATGAGTACAAGCTACAACTAACCTTTGATTTCTTGCACTAGTATGAGATCATGACAATAATGCACTGAAATGTTAGCAACATTACAATTAACTATGGAGATATGCATAACATTTGAGAGAACTAAATTCAAACCCATCAGACCACTTGTATCTACTCAATGTTGTTTAAAAGCCTCCAAAACATGAAATTCGAGGACATAGTGATTGGTTCATGTTTGACATCTAGATGGAAAAGAGTCATGAAAAGGTTATGATGCAGATGATGAACGTGAGATCAAGTGCCCTCAGGAGCATCCATATCACATCGCATTAGCATACCAAGCTCACCTCTTCATCCAAATTTTCTACAAACGAGAGAACATATAGTGTTATAGTTTCAAAGAAATCTAGATGACATCCTTCGATAGGAAGCTGAAAGGAAACATCACAATGCAACAAGATGATGAATCCAATTAAAATGCCGATGATGATATAAAGGTACATTTGTAAAAACAATGTAATATGGGGAATGTAAAAACATTAAATAGTTGTATATTTATTTGGATCCACGTGAGGTTGCTAGTCAATTTTGTAACCACCTCAAAAACATCCCTCCGCCTTGAATTTATGTTGATATTACATTGAAATATGTCATTTGACATTTTTACAAATCCATGATAAAATAAAATCCCTCGCAGACCTAATTGACTATTTTGAGCACCATTTTCATCTAGTCTTGAGGTTTTGAACCCTATTTCATCAATAATTCTACGTGACTCATAAATACTTACATCACATTCTTATTCATTCATGAAATCTGCATATTTTCTTACTTGTAAATTTTTTGTGATGGGATTATATAATTTGAGGGATTTTCATTGTTTATTTTAACTGACAAATATATATTTCTATCATCTTTTATCTAATTTCATTTTTTATTTCTTCGAGGACATAAGTATATGCTACCCAACAATAACCACTTATATTTAAAACAACATGCTTCATGTTACTCCATACTTCTTTAGGAACTCTAGACATTATTTGTAGGGCATCTGTCTAAAATATAGACTAAAAGCTATAGCTTAAACCCAATATTCACTTAGAAATTATCTAACCTTTAACATACTTCAACCATTTCCATAACCATTTTATTCTTCCATTATTCCACACCAATATTTTGAGATGTTTATAATTTTTTTAATTTCTTCTTAATTACTCGAGTTTTACATTATTTAAATAAATCAATAGATATATTATCTTCAATTTTTATGATCCTCGATACCTATATGTAATGGTTACACTGGTTTTCAACCATTCTCTTAAACTCGATGAATATACCCAAAAAATCCTATTACATGGGTTTCAATAAATATACACGTGTATTTAAATATGTTAATATTTTCAATAAAATTTATTAAATATTAGACTCCTATAAATAAAGGTGTTTACATTTTACCACATAGATATAAGTTAACAATCTCAAGAGGAAATGTTTCTCTGTATAACTTTCCCATATGGAAATTTTCTCTATCTTCATTTCCAAGGATAAAAAATTCAAAAGGATTTCTTGGATAATCTATTAATGGCATTCCATTTACCATATTTATCTTTGGAAAACTATTTAAACCACCGAAACGTAAATTTCAGAAATTCAAATTCCATAACTAAGATTGATCATACTTGACTACTTTGAATGAATTATAAGATCTTAGTTCAATGAGAGCATGTGAAATTTCATCTGAGATATTTACAAATGGATTTGAATATTTGATTCACATGTTTTCATGGTGATATCTTAATAATTCTTCTTTGGAATTTATTCATGGGTTATCTTCTCAGAGACATAATTTTGGATTCTCAGATTAATTATCTTTTGAGATATTTCTATAAAAGTATGTTCTTAAAAATCTGGTTTGAAGTTATAGATGACATGTACCCTTCCTAACATATTGTAACTATAGACACTAAAATCAAGTGACCTGACCTTTTATGCTATCTACCAAAATTTTTTACATTCAGAATCCAATCTCCTCCTCATTCTAACCATCCTATAACATGCCTATATTTAATATAATTTTCCATCATTTTTTTAATATTACTTAATTAAAGAAGCATACAACACCTTACATTTATGACACAACTTTCATTATTTATGTTTTTGTCTCTCGTATAAAAAAGTATAAAAAGTTTTTGGATGTAAATTCTAGTCATGATGACATACATGGTCTAGTCCTTCAATATCAATAACTTTGATTTCAATTTAAAATCATTATTTTAGCCTTTTCATCTTCATAGTGCCAGTCTTATTGTAATATCTCACCTATCGAAGGATATATAAGACATTCATCATCACTTTATAACTCACTTGGCACACTTATAATATCTTATTGTAGATATCACTTCAAAAGCACTCAAAATGTTCATAAAGCCTCTCAAATTAATTGCACATCACATAATGAAGTGCCTAGTAAAATTATGAGTGACTCAATAAGGTCAAAGATTCTATATTCATCCATCTTCAAGCATGCAATATCATAGACCCATGATTTATCAAGACAAAATTCATTCCAAGAATTAAAGAAAGTTTTTAATAAATAAATGCTAAGGTCACATATGTTCAAGGACACCATATGTCACTATTATTGTTTGCAGTACATTATGCTATATATTTAGCATACTATCTTGGTTTCAAGAAACATGAGGGAAGCCACAAGATGTTAATTATCTGTACAAAATTACACAACACCCTATGTGAACTACAAGAAGCTTCATTTCTACTATGAGGATATGTAGTGTAACACTTAGATTGATTCAGTAGATGGGAGTCAAACCTCCAACTTTGGTTAATCCTTAAATGAAAACATATTATTTTTTCCTTTTATTTTCTAATACTTTAATCAAGGGTTGTACAAGATGCTAGGGTTTTAACTTTGTGTAAGGTTATTAAAGATCATTCCAAAGTTATACAAGAAAGAGTGAAATATAATGATAACTATTTCTATGCAACTGAAATATGTAAGATAATATAAATATTTTAACTTTTTAGGGTTTAAATCAAGACAAACCCTATTCTATATGATATATCTCCTTTCTAGACCACAGATAATCCATACAATCCTTCACCTACTCAACTTCTAATTGTATAACTTTTAGTGTAGAATACACAGTTCCCGATCTTCCTGTTCCACTACATTGCACATCCATATCATTCTTGATTCATAATGAATATGGGATTTTAAACATTTTTATTTTAATTAAAATGTTGTTACTTTTCATTTATCAATCATTTAAATAATGTTAAGTTTATATCCAATATTTTACTCATATATATTTGATGTTAGAATATTAGATCATAATTGTCTTCTTTTTAGTACCCTTACATCCTTCTTATTATTTTGCATTATCAAAAGATGTAAATTAATTAGGATGTAAACACTTGGTTAACTCAAATTCTGAATAGATTTCTTCCTAAAACCTTAAGTGGCCTTCGGTTCATCTTTATCTATATAATTAAATGTAGTACATGATGGTGTGGAATCTCATAGATCATTATCAATCTTTATATTACATGTGCAAGTTTCCCCACCTTATAATTGATGGAAGATATTATCCCTCTAATAATGTCCATAACTCTAATAATTATGTGTAAACAAAGATATTTTATTACCCACCAAACACACACGCATACGAGACACACACATGTCTCTCACTCTTATGCATAAAATTACCCCTTATACTAGTACATGAGCCCTTGTCTCCGTTATTGATTTTTTATAATCTCAAATTCTATGAATGTAACTAGGGTTACAAATATGTTACCATACTAACTCCCATATCCTACACCTTACAAAGCTATAATTGCAATCCACTTGATA
Source organism: Taxus wallichiana var. yunnanensis (assembly GCA_018340775.1). NCBI lineage: Eukaryota > Viridiplantae > Streptophyta > Pinopsida > Cupressales > Taxaceae > Taxus > Taxus wallichiana. The sequence goes on along the minus strand of CM031236.1, from coordinate 563,093,813 downwards.
GAAACTCACTAACCTACCTTGTTCACCTCATAAACAACTTAAGAAAATTACTTACCTGTAACATTTTACCTCTTCCTCCACCACTACATGTCAATATTATCACACCTCCCAATAATAAATTTGATGTTAAAATATGGTTGGGGTGTTATGTTCATCCTACTAATTTAGGTATTAAGATTTCCCACTGCATATAAGATCTCATACATGATGGTGTTATTGAATATCAAGATACACCTTAATCAAAAACTACTCATAATGATACTTGATCACATGACCAGTAGAGATTTATCATGAAATTTTGGCACACTCTTTTGTTAGGCCTCTAAATGATCATACGGTTCCTACTTCGTATTTTTGTGGTTCATTCATGGATGGTCACTTACCACCACATTGAGTTTTTAAATTTTATGACACTGATACCGCAAGAACTATTTTTATTTTGACACATTGTACACTCAAGAATTATTCAATAAATGATCATTCCATATAATTGTGATAAAAAAATATTACATACAATTTATGCACTTTATTAGATATAGCTAGTGAATAGAAATTATCCTACGACGATTCTACAAACATACAAAATATTATTCTACCTTTGATGATTGGCATTGTTGATATTTCTACACCACTTTAAGTTTCCAATTCTACTCATTCACGTGATATGTGCATATGATTCCCTTGGCTACATTATTTATTACCCATCCCTTTTATTCTACACTAATATATCATGTTCATTCAGCACAAAAAGTCATTACCATCAAGAGTATCTCATCATAGAAACCTTTACCTCTGCAACATTTTGAATATAATGGTTTGAGCCTTTAAATCATCATGGACATACATATCACATTGCTTGTAACACCCACATTTGACGCACTAAACCATGTCAAACTTCACCAATTACTTAGGGAAATTTACGGGAATTTTTTTGCTTAAACATATTTACTTTGCATTTAATAATTGTTTAGCCGTTTAATACTATACTTCGCTAATTAATATTAATTTATTTTCCACCGTTCATTACGGGTTTAAAATCCCTTCATTAAGTTTAAGTATTTAATTAATTAATCCCTAAATAAATTTTTTTTAATTTGTTTTAATCCTTTACATTTGCATTAAATCTATGTAATTAATTCTTAGTTTAATTTTATTTATTTTTAACACTTACTTTTGTCCACTTAAGCCCATATTAAAATTATTAAAATTTAACTCCTAAACTAAATTTAATTTTATCTCCTAACAAATTATACCCATACCACACATTAATCTATTTAGCTACACTTTTAACTTTAAACATTTTAACCCTTTTAAATAAATTATTTATCGACCCCCTCTTGTTCCACATTAGATTATTTAACCCATAATTAAAATGTCATCTATTTATTTCCCCTAGATAATTTATTTAAAATATCCCCATGTGCAACTTTAATTAATTTACCCATAATAAAGAGATATACAACACTACCAACCCATTAACACCCATGTAAAATACCCTCATTGACCCCATTAATTAAATAGCCCCATTCACTTTTAAATCATCTAACCCCATCAAAAGTACCCACAACTTAAAAAGTGTAGGGTCAAATCTCCACCTTTAGATTAGATCAATGGGAGCCCTTAGATTCTAGGTTTCCCTAAAAGCCCAAAATCCTCTTTATGTTTTCTCTTTTATTCATTTGTTGCCCTAATTTCTTTTCATTTTTCTCATGTTGATTTCGCAGTTTGAGAGGATGGATGCCATGGAGGTTTCGCTAGAATCAAGATCTAAATGCAATATATAGTTTTCTTCTGTTTTTTTATTTTGAAAGATCTACCAGGGTTTCTGTTTTGGGTATTTTCTTACCCTTTTTTTTATTTTTCTAAAAATATGGGTAAATCCGATTTGAGGAATATATACATACATGCATGCATGCATACATACATACATATATATTGCATTTAAATTTATTTATATTTTAAAACGGCATGAGTTTATTCATATAAGTTTATCGTGTGTGTTTGTGTGAATATATAATATATTTTTTATTATATTTCTTTTTAAAATAACAATAGTGCAGGGTCGCTCTTAAGGGTCAAAGCTATTAACTTTATGGGGAGTTGAGTGCCCACTCCTCTTCAGACATTTTTCTTACTATGATTTTGATTATTGATGATTAGAGACATGGACATTTTGATTATCGATATGTTGTGACTCACCTTGTGGATTGTATGGACTCCTAACAAACATAGATAGATCTTTCAATACTTGATGATGACCTAGTATTATTTTGTTTTATGCTAACATTTTGGGATGCTTGACAATGATGATTGTACTCGGATTTATTTGGACTAACCATGTGATTTCTTTGATATCGTAAATTGTTAATAATGTGATGATATTAGGGATCGGTAATATGTTATTGAGTGTATCTAGTAGGAATGAGTTACATTAAATATAGGGAATTGCATGGTTGTCGTAGAATGTGAATTGGATTATTGATTATAGTAGAATTGAAATGTTAAGAAATTGTAAACAATTGATAGAATTTCCTAACTTTGGTTCAAGTTAATTAATATGATGATGTCAATTGATAGATATGTATATGTGTGTTTATTGCTTGATGTATGTTGAGGATTGTATGATGGATGCTTTATATGTGTTTTATTTCCATGACGTATTGATACGGCCTGGAGGATGAAGGGGTATTATTTGGCTATTTACAAGGAATTATATCACGACAACAAGAAGGGGGTTAGGAGACCAATAATGGAGGAATATTGGGCATTAGCAACAAGGTCACCTTGGCAACTTCGTGACATGTGTATTTTTGTGTTCTTGTTGAGTTGTTAGGAGGTCCCCATGGGGGGATGACCTCAAAATGTGACCATGGGTTATGTGTTGATTTTCCCTTTTCATTTTAATTATTTTTTTAGTATGTGAATTATTTTATTGTGTAACGCCCACAATTTTCGACGTTCAAAACCATAATGAAACTTACTACTTTATTAGGGAAAAAAATTGGCAAATTTTTTTTGTTTAAAAGGTTGCACGGGTAAACATTAGTTACGATTTAATTACTTCTCGATTAAGATTTCTACAAATATTGAGGAAGTCATAATTAAATTAATAATTAAATATTACTAATTTAGTTCCCCAAAATATTTACGACTTCAAAATTCCCCATTTAGTTCTACCAATTAATTAGGTATTTTCAAATATTTAATAGTCATGGTCCCTTTAATTTATTTAACTACGTCCTTACTAATATTTATTTAAAAATCCCTTTTTAGTTCATTATTTAATTGCCATGTACAAAGTTTAATTTATTTCCTACCACAAAAGTTTAACAACTTGTCTAGCCACTAAGTGGCCTCATTCAACCAATTACCCATACCCTTTTTAATTTAATCTCATTCCCATAAAATCCCCATCACTTAAGTTATGTAGGGTTTATTTTCAACCATTAGATTTGAGCAATCTTGGCCATTGGATCTTAGTTTAGGTTAAAAACCCTAAGAATCCTTATGAGTTCTCTTTTATTCTTTTTCTTACCCTAATTTTCTCATTTTCACTTTGCAGGTTTGGGAGAAAGAGGAGGATGGAAGCCATGGGAGTTTTTTCATTTCTCTATGATGGATATACACACATTTTGGTTGCTTATTTTCATTTGCATCCCTCTCCTAGGGTTTGCCAAGGTTATTGTTTTGTATTTGTGTTTTGTTTTTTACCTTATTTGGGTAAGTGGCATTTTTTGTCTCATTACATTTCGGTTTTAAAAGTGATATATACACGTGGATTGAAGGGTTTGACTAACACACACACACACACACACACACACACACACACACACACATTGTTTTATAATAAAAACTCAGCCACAAAAATTTAAAAAACATTGCGTTTATACGAAGTGGCCGCGACTCGAGATCAAATGAGTGTAGGGTTTTGAATATACTACGTTCGCATGGATTGTATTGGGTTTTAATATAATGGCGGGGGCTTGACCACCCCACTCCCACCCCACCCCACATTATATATATGTGGATTAGGTGGGGCAAGTGCATACCTCCCCCCAACCCTATTTACTCTATTAATCAACACAGGTCGTGGCCATTCCATTCGGCATTAGAAATTTGATTTATATTTATTTTTTATATATAATACAAACTTAGGTTTTAAGCCATGTGGCTTATATTAAAATTTTCTTTGTTTTTTAATTAAAATTTATATAAATATATATAAGCATAGTGGTATATTTTTGTTCCTTCCTTAACCAAATAATCATTCAAATTCATTTGCATAGTCAAATATAAGACAAGAAGTATAATTTTTTTTCTATCTATTTGTTTATATGTGAATTAGTAAAACTAATGGCTTTTCTTATCCAACCCAACACAACTAATAAGGAGGATATTTTCATTGTTTTAAAACTCTAAGTACCTATTTTCTTTTCTTAAACATATTATGAGATTGGACTATAATTTCAACATTTCAATATGCTAACTTTTACAATAAAATAAGAAAATAATTCCTTTCTTTCACGATAAGAATGATATCCATTTCAACAAGGAAAAATCAAGTATAAATTTCATACATTCTTCCAATACAAACAAAACCATTTCACCAAAGGAAAGCACAAGCAACTATGATTTTAATTTGAGATTTGAAAGAAATACATTTTCAATTATTTCAACTTTCAAGCTCTTCTTTCAACAATGACCACTTTGGGATCAATACGATTTTGATGAATGAAATTTGTGAGAACATTCCTTTATAATACAAGAATCTTAGTCCATTTCCTTACAATGAAATAGTTATTTCCAACAATACATATTGCAAGCTTTGAGTAACATCCTAAATTTTGAGAGTTTCATTTTTAACAAATATACAACTTAAGTTTTCTCCTTTCCACTATAGCATTACAAATTTGAATACATGAAATATACAAATATTTCTTTTGATAATACAAATTTTACAAACTTCCACTCTAATTGGGGACAATATGATCACAATACAACATAGAGATTCTTCCAAAGTTTCAAACACAGATCTTCATTTCAATGTCCTCTCCCAACTTCATAGCTTCAATCTTGCACCTCTTCAACTCTTCAATTCTTGAATCACAAAACAAAGAAAGGGGGTAAGCGATGCTCTCCACCCAACCTTTAATCCATTAAGAAGAGAATCCATCCTCCTTATTGGCCCTCGAGCCCTAACCAAAGAACCATGAAGTGTGTAGGTAACTTGACAACTTTCACAACAATGGCTTCCACAAAATAACTTAACACTCATACAATCAACACAAGCAAGGCTATCAAACACAAACCAAAAAACCCAACACATAGGCTTACATTCAAATCCAAGGGAGAATAGAACAAAGAAACCACCTCCTTATAGCTCCCAAATGAGTTAGGGGTTCCACCCAAAATACCTCCATGTGCACATCCAAACTACACAATACATCACTTTTCCCTCACAATGCATAATACACAAAGTATATCAATTCACCCTTTTCACTCCTCATAGGTGGAACTCCCTACTCATGCTCCCTCCAAAAAGCCTACAAATTTCCCTTTTCCCTCCCAAAGTGGTTCCATTCTCTATCTCCCACACATATTAGGGCCATACTACACCAATCCCACACAATACATACACACATGCATTTACAAAACATACAACAAACAATAAGAATAAGGCATATAGATCCTACTCTTCCATACTAGTTTCCATAAGTTTTTAATCCTTTCCAAAACCAAGAAAGAACCAAAGCAATCCTT
>CM031236.1:562973141-563087953 GCA_018340775.1 Taxus wallichiana var. yunnanensis | reverse complement strand
GAAGCATTGCTAGACAAACGAGATCCCCTGGAACAAATACTTCATTCACGGGGAAGCTACCAAGGCCAAGGCCCTTAAGTATCTTTTCATTATTCTATATTTCCAGATCTATCGTTCTTAGGTAATTCACTTGACGATTGTCTAGTAAATTATAAAATTAGTAAGGGTGCTCCATTGACAGAACTATTGATGGAATTTCAGGTTGAAAACTGATTTATATCCATTAGTGTGATTCATAGGGCTGCTAATGTTAAGGGAGATGAGTTTATATATCTAGCTTAATTTAGTTGATCCATAAACTTTTGTTAGGGAAGACTGCTAACGTTAAAGAGAGATGAGTCTATATATCTTCTCTCAAACATTAATTGATTTGATCCAAACACTTTTGTTTAACAAAACTGAGCTGATCCATTTGGTGTTACATGAGCCGTCACTGCTGAGGATATATATGGACCTTTTATATCTTCGGAAAGGTTCACTGATTTGGATCCAGGAGTTCTGTCCAGAAAATATGAACTGATCCACAGGTGAGAAATAACATATTTTTTTCTTAGGGATAACACAAACTTGATCTAATGGGAACAAAAAAAAATAATGTTCAAAGAGTTGACCTAAGGATGTATGTTGAAAGGTTGATGACCTTATCAAGACGTTTAAGATCTAGTGGTCATCAGAAAGACAGGAGGATCTATACATACTATATATGATATATACATTTAATGGAGCGATTGAGTTAGCTTGTCCGAAGAGGATCCTGGAAAATTTCAGAATACTTTTCGGGAAGAAAAAGGGGAGTTTGTAGTAAGAGGGTGATTTCATGATTTATTTTCGTTGTTTTCTACAGAGTTAATGGCCACTGTCACTGGCTCAGAAAGATGACAATGATATATACCAAATAAATACCTGATTACTGACAGTTACTTTTGGTAAAGAGTAAAACTGAGTTTAATAAACATAAATGGTAAATGCGTTACCTGCTCAATGTCTGTTGATATAACTCTTTCAATATTGCAAACTTGATTTACAGAGTTCTGAAGGATTGCAAATTGATACTTACAGCTGAAAGATACAATGTTATATCGTAATCAACTTTTATACAAATGTTACATAAGATTTAGTTTTTTGGTTCTTCATATATAAGTTTTGAGTTAAGGAACTTCTTAGCGCAATTTCTGATATATATATGATCTCAATTTTATATTTTTTTATTAAGGAGGTGTTTTTACTTGGCCTATCGTATCACAACCAAGACACTCTCAAAAAGAAATACAGGTAAAAGCCAGAAAGAGTATTCAAGCTTCGTAATTAGCACAGTGAGGTTCAAAACAGTTGAATCCAATTTTGAGACAGAATAGAAAGAACGTCATACCCAAAAATAAGTTTCAGAAAAGGAGAGACAAAGAAAGAATATCAGACTAAATCAAGAGTGAAAATCGAAGGAAATCTAAAATGCTAACAGTTTAGTCTTAGACGACAGATACACGGCTCAAACGCATCATGGAGAATGGGACTCCTCCAAGTCTTCCATACTGACACCAGAAGATTCATAGTATGTTCATAATGCATTCCTATATCTTAGCACTCCTGGGCAAACGTCGGCTGAATTTTTAAACCATTACACCAATGAGCTAACTATTATTAATAATTTTTAAGATTCTAAGATCTCAACGGAAAATTTTTTCCCTTTAATGTTTAACACTTCCTTATAAAGATTAAGCAGAGGGTTTCTCACAACCACAGCCCTTGACACACAAACCTAAAAATATTCTCCACTCTTGGTAAGAATACCACCATTTGCAATTTTCCTCATCTGTTTATAGCAAAGTTACCGAGCTCTTTAGAGTCAACGTTGTCTCTACCCTAAGTCTCCATGAAGAAAACACCCAGGACACTTCTCTGGCTGGCCAGTCAAGAGCCAGCAACACTGCTGGGAGTATGGGTCATTGACTGAGCAACCATGCTGAGAGTAGCCAGCAGGTGAGACCACCACCGCCGACGTGCCCTCCAAATGCACTTCCGCTTCACCGATGGGTGACCACCTTAAAGGATGACGATTTCAAATTACAGACTGCAACATAGAAGCAACCTCAAATACCTCATGCTTTATATTGGAAGTTAATCATACCGTTATCTGCATCTCATTTTAATATTTTTTTCAGTTTTTTTTTTAATGTTTATACATATGGTATCAGACTTAGTTTAACTGTCTAATTATGTCTAGTATTCCATAAGTAGTTTGGCAAAAACTCCTTTAGTCTCCACCACAAAAAGTATTGTAAGTAATAAATTATTAATATAAAGTCATGCATGAGCCTCTTCAAGATATGTGGAGTTTACAGGTTCACTTGCTTTTTAGAGCTAGGCATATTAAGAACATACAGCATTTGAACTAGTTAAGATATGTATATTCACAAAATAAAAATGATTCAAATGCCATCTTTATATTTTTGGCAGATTATTTAAAATACGAAGTTATGTTAATGAGATGAATGTACTTCCATATTCAATTTATCTAGAAACAAACTGAAAAACTCAATGTATTAAATAGAAATCATTATTGACAATGTCAATTGCATATAGATACTGTAAGTTTAAATATGCGAAATTTAATTGAAAATATAATTTCTAACTTATAATTTGAAAAATTAAAATTTCAAATAAAAATGGACAAAGTCAATATTGAACCAAAAATGAAAAAACAATATTCTTTGAATTAAACATTCAATGATGCACTTTAACTTGTAAATTAAATTTGATTCAGAACTTGCAAATTAATAAAAATTATAATTATAAATTGAGAAAGTAAATTTATATAGACTTTCAATTCTTAGCTCTGCAATTTCATGTGCTGATTTCAGACCTGTTAACTGATAAACTCATTTCATAATCTGAAAAATCAGTGTTTAATCGGGCAATGAAAAGTGACACAATCAATTTGTAAGTTAGACAATATAAGTCTAGCAAAGAAAGGGGAATTAAGAATTTTTAGGAAGTCAAAAGTGTTATTATAAAATTTTAAATTTGCATCAAAGTTTAAAAATTTAGTTCACACTTAACTTTTAAACACTACAAACATTTTTTCTTGAGATAGAGCATGACCTATTTTATTCATTCCATCAATTTTACTTGACGATGACATCAAACCAATTTATTTATATCCTTTTCTGCTTTTGGGACAAAACTAGCTTTAGCTTGGGACATGACAGGATTATAAAGAAAATGTGAGATATAATTATTTCCAGTAATATCTTATCTATTAATTGGGTATACTAAGTGGAATCAAAGTATATGAATAATACAACTACTTTCTCATTATAACAGATGTAGAGAGAAAGCAGAAAAATAGAGACTAACATGAGGTAATTAAGATATAGGAAAATGGGAAAGACATGGTAAGTTAAAGTCTAGAGTACTAAAATAAAGATTAGAGATATTAAATTTAACATACACATAACTTGGTGCAAAAATTAAAACCAAATTTTTTTATTTGATTTGTAATCCTTTGATGTTCTGTTCTGTCAAATGAATTGCCTCTTCCAAATTTTGTCTCCATTCTTTCTTGAGAATCTTCACATTAATTACCTTGCAGTCGTTTCAGATAATGGTATAAAATGAATCATTTTATGATAATTTTTCTTTGTGGTCTTTAATACCCTAAATATCTTATACATTTACAACTCATGGTGAGATTCCTTCATGAGAAACTCTGAATGTCGATTTTTATTGTTGTGATCTAGATAGTAGTTCTTTACATACGATAAGTTGTCTTTCATGAAATAATAAGTTACTTTCTTTGAAACTTCGCCTGTCTAATTCCTTCTTCTTTCTGACATTTCTTTTGTAACTAATTATAATTCCTAATACATACTTGTCTCATCTTGTTTTTGAATTTCTACCATCTTTATCATCTTCTGATTGAGGATTACCTTTTCTTGTAAATCTTAAATTATCTTTCCATATTGTTTAGAAATTTTTCCCCTCTCAAATATTATGTCTAAATCTGACTCCACAACACTGCCTTTATGATGAATCAACACACTCAAAGAAAATATTAGAATAACCATTGAGGATTTTAACTCTCAAAGTAATACTGCAGCCTTCTTGTCCTCACTATTATTTTATTTCATTTACTTAACATCAACCCTCTTCCTTAGGTTCACAAATTAACAAGATTTTCTAACTATCTCAAAATGTAATTTCATCTTCACAAGGAAATTTATCGTTTTCTTTTTCTTCTCACTATAAAATTTATTGTACATTTTAATTTCTTTCTTCCTTTAATCTCCTACTTATTCTGGTTCTTATACACTTCAAATTAAGAGCTCCATCAATGATATCTTGGCATTAGTCATCTATTTCACTTAGAAAATATTCCTTCTTCTGTTTTCTTCATTCATACTATATTTTTAAATTTTTCTTAGGTATCGTGGACAGTGGTGTCTTTCCCAGCATCTGAGGCTCAAACTTCGTGTAAGACAGTCCTTTCATCCTCCGACGTAGGTCAGCTTCTCGACAGATCACATCTTCCTTATGTTTCTCTGACATTGGCACTGAGGTACCGATACTGGTGAGGATCTCTGCATTGGGATTCATCCCAGACTAAGATACTACCCCATATTCCAAGTTCTTTGTTACTACCCCAGTACCACGACGCCCAAAGGAGCATGGCTGGTTATTCATCTAGATCAGTTTTCCAGACACCAACTTTCCAAACTTTATGAGGTTAACTTGCTAAGATATAGCTCATGACTGCTGTATGGTCTCACCTTCGCCTTAAGTCAAGTGAGAGTAACATCATAAAGTGATTTTCTTCATATCCTCCTTCACATGTTGAGTTTCTTGTTTTATCCTTTCACATTTTATTTATTTTATTCTTATTCTTTTCTTGTCTAGGTGTAATTTTTGTTCTTCTTACTGTTTCTCTTTAGTATCAATGGGGTAGTCCCATTTACCTCCTTTTAAGTGCTATTTCTGATATTAATATTATTATTTTATCGATCTATTTAGTTTTATCTTAAACTTCTATATTCTTCTAACTTTATCTGTAAGTTCTTTTTTTTCACTTTTGATCCATTTTTTTCTCACCTAGTTCATTACATATATTGGTATTTTTGAACTTGTCTTTCCAATTTTCTTATTCATGATATATACTTTGATAAATCATAATTCTCACTGCCCTTGAACCCAACTTCACTTTACCTGCCTTAAGACCTCTCTTTTCTTTTTACATGCTCTCAAACCTTCAACATTCTATGTATCACCTCAACCCATTTTTAACCACCACAAACGATCAGAATATTACTTTTATCTGTTATGTTTTAAATATCTTTAATACACTGCTGATACAAAAATGATGTAAGTATCAGCAGGTTATCAAACCAGATGTGGGTATTTACAATATTATGAATAACTATTTGAATGAGTAATAAACTTATTTATAATGGAAATACTTCACTCTGATGTTGGGGTCAGAGAAAGAATACTTACTAAATTACTGAGAATACACATCACACCATAATTTATATGTGAAATGGGCACAAGTTAATAGTTGAACCATCTGGGATTAGCTATGAAGGGGATAACTAACATGGAGCCAAGAAAATGTACAATAATATAACATTCCCTCAATATTACATCACAAAATCACCGCTATAAAATTTTAAATTTCACATTTCCAAGAGACATGGTGAGTATATATGCAATATTCAAATCTAATGGGTAAAGTATCGGAGCTTGATGACACATGGGTTAAAGACTCGTTCTAGAATCCAACTCTGAAATTCAACCTTCTAACTCGATTTGTTCTCTCATGGAAAACTTGTTTTTTCACAAGCTTCAACGTGACTCTAATTGTCACAATGAATGATGGGTGGATTTTATTAAGGAATTCTCATATTTTCTAAAATACACTATAATTAAATCACTTCAACACATATCCTCATGTGGCATGATTTTCTCTAATTAGTGGATGAGAGAGAAAAAGAGTTTCCTTTTACTAGTCCAGAAAATAGGTCTAAATTCTGAGATGGAAAAGTATAACCCAAAGGTTATTTCATGTCATCAATGATCCAACAATAATATAGTCTCGATTTTTTATATCCATGTAAGAAGAACTCGATATTTCTTTTCTGAGCACTCCAAACTATAATCAATTATACTCAAAAAATATCTCAACACATGCTCAAATGCTACCCAATGACATTTCTTGTAGATCATGTGTGAATTTGAAAAGATAGCTCATAGAAAAATTAAAGTTCTGTAAGGTATTAGTCAAATAAATGAGACTCCCGACAAGATGTGTGTAGTGAGTACCATCTACTTGAGGTTAATCCTAAACTAGAAAGTTGAAACCATTTCCTCAGAGGGAAATAGGCTTAGTAATCACATATACCATACATCTCAAGGGGTGTATTGCGTATTTTTTATTAATGGTAAATGGTTTAAGGGGGACCATGCCTTAGAGAATAGAGAAGGGATCAAGAGTTAGGTAAAAAAATATATCCCGTGTAGACACCTATAATTTTATTAAAAATATAATATTACTAATATTACATACTAACTATGCTTATTCCCGCAACTTGATGACACTTTGTCAATTAGACTCATTTTTTTCCTCAACCTCTTAATCAACCAACAAAACATTAATTGCTTCTTATTTTCATTCAACCAATAAACCTTATTATTGGCTAACCCTAACTTCCATAACATTAAAAATCTATCCAAGCCTCTCTGATGCTCCCAAAATATATTCCCTAAGCCTTCTCAGGATCCCTATTTAATCTTAAATGATTAATTAGATTCTAATCTAGTCAAAAATATTTGACTTACTAATAGTGATTTTGACTTACATTTTTTCCTATACGCACCAAATCCTCATACCATTCTCGGAATGATAAACCTATAAACAGTTAACCCTCATCCCTCACAATTTCTTAGAAATACTTCTTCTCCTCCTCTAGCTTTAAATATAGGGATTTAAGATCTTGAGAATTTATATCAAGTTGATTTAGAGCTAGCATCTTTAGAGTGGACCCATTAACTTAAGATTTGGGTTATATGGAGAGAACTATATGGTCTCAATCCATTAACTAGTGAGACTCCATTCAAAACTTGAGATCATAGAAACGAATCAAAATTTAAATTAATGATAATGATTTTATTAGGTTCATTTTAAAGTTAGCATTCAAAGAGTAGAGATGAATTTAGGCATGTAAGTTTGATTGTTTGAAAGTTATAATGCATGTTAAAGCAAGTTAGTCTCCTTTAAAATCTTATCTTGATGGTTTATTTTTAGATTAGCTTACATCAAAGTCTTAGGTGTTTATTTTCATTTCTTATAGCTTTAGTAATGGATAGTACATGAAAACATATGTATACAATTTTGGTGCAACCTTACTCCATAATCCATATATCTTTGATTTCAAGATTTTTCATTTACATCATTTTTAGTAATCAGTTACATGCATTTCGAGGATTGATAGATTTTTCCAACCTTTTATATTTCGATTATTCTTTTGCATGTAAATTTAATGGGTTTGTATTAGAAATTAATTTCAAAAGTAATGTTCTAACTTGTTTGTGATTTCAAAAGTCAAGTTTCCGTCTTTTTTTGTGTCATTCCATGTACATGCATAGGCATTAGAAAGGGTGCATGTATCGTTAACCCGTGACACACTTACTGGTCACCGGGCTTCAGACAGCATCTGGGCAGAGAGTGTGCATAATTTTATTACCTACGATATGCTTTTGATTTTTATACCTCCAGTATTAAGATTTAATAGATGCTTATATACATAAAGAAGGGTTTGCAAACACTTGGAAGGACATGCATATGTCCCTTGGGACACAAATACATTTTCTTACCCTCTGTGTTATCTTTATTTTTGACAAGCACGCACATAGACTCATAGCGTACATATGCTAAGAAGGGTGTGTAGGTGTTTATCTCCACACACATGTGTAAATACTCAATGTGGTTTTGGCAGAGGTGCACATATATCGTTAGGCATGTGCACACAGTACTGCGGCTGCAAGTAGGCATTATAGAATTAAACTTTAGACATTGTGTTTTTTTGGTGTTATCAAGGCACGGAAAAACCTCATTAAGCTAAAATATTACAAAACAAACCACAATCAAAACACTTGATACGTAGGTTCAAATAAGGGAAAACATGTCTGATTTAAAGTAGAGAAAATACTATTTGGCATAAGCCTTTTAATATAACAAGAGGGCTACTTTTTTAGGGAACCCAAAATGAGGTCCATTCAAAGAGGGAACCTTTCTAAAATGAAACGATAAGTACTCCACTTACTATTTGATTAGTGTTTTACTGTGATTTTAGAGTCAAAGCATCTCCGTAGAAAAACCAATGAAAACACAATCAACGTATTTTTATTCTCATTATGTCATGTATAAAAGTAAATCGGGAAAACTCAAAGGTTTAGGGCTTAGTGTGACTTCCTTGGAAAATTGATACTCACAAAGGTAGTTTTGACACCAGTTGAGAGAACCATGGTTTTAGAAGCTATACTTGTTTTTCAGTGGTAACTTTGATCATATCAAACCAAACATGTTTAATAGATATTTCACAAAGTAAAGAACTTTTCTAGAGTCAAAACCCTGTTATTTAAATAAGGAGAGAGTCCATCCAAGTTTCCACTAAGTGTTATTCATCATGAGATTTAAAAGGAATTACTTTGATCTTAGTTTCACCACCCTAAGGCAAGGTGAAACTCTACGAAAGTGATGCAAAGTATATTTCCAACCTAATTTGATTCATACACCTTTTCATCTTGTTTTCTATTTTTGGGACAAAAGAGAACAAAACACATAAATACCAGCTTCAGAAATAATCATATCCACCACTTTTTGGTCCACTGGCATTACTAGGGTCAGTAATGTGCCAAAATGCAAGTGTGAAAGTGCGAATGGTACGTCTTCACATTATAAGAGGCCCCCTTTGCCTCAAATCCATATTTAGATACATTATCATTTTAGCTAGTGCTTGAGCCATCATTGATCTTCTTTTAGAAGTGTTACATCGTTCAGATCATCTCTAAGACAATTATGATACTTACATCACGCTATAAAAACTTAAGTTAAGTATCCATATTGTAGCATTATGCCTCCTGTACATCCTAAGGTGAAATCCTTAGTATACTTTGACGTTGTTTTTTTAAAGATTGACACTCAATCTTGAAAAATTATTAATTACTTTCTTTTCACTGCTTTTGATATTATTTTTATGCTAATACCTCTACTTTCTCACAAATATTTGGTAATGTTTCCATTATTATTTTGTAGCATGGCTCATGTTTAAAATCCATATTTTTAGGTTTAGGTATCGCTTGTCTATAAAATCATCGTAAGTATCCTTCGATCAAGATCATGTCAACCCTTACTAGTATTTCTCAACTTGTTCATTTCAAACTTGGACTTAATTACTAACATCTGTGTTGATCCCCATAAGGCACAAAATACGTTTGAAAAAAATTAATCACAAGGGTGTAGTTTATTGTTGATTGATTGGATTTATAAATACTTTGCATGATTTTCCTCATAGCTGTTGCAGAAACTCAGATTTAATTGATTAATTATTTAGTCCATGATCGATGCAATTTGAGACCGTGAAAATTTTTATCATATGTTAAACTTAGGTTTGTTATATATACTTGATTAGAGTGACAAAAACTTAGGGAAACAAAACTCACAACAACCTTTATCAAAATAATGGAATCCAAGGAACGAGGAGTTAAATCTGTCATTTTTCGGGTCACAATTTAGGGATCCCTATTGTCCAAAGTGAAAGAAATCAATGAGTTGATTGATCATAGCTGAAATGAGATTGATTCATTTCTAAGATATCAAAAAAATTAATGTCACTCACCTAGAAATATTCATATTCCATAATAAAGGATCGAGTTCTTACCATCGAATTTTTACGTATGAGCTAGTAAGACCTAGCCAAGATATTCTTAATGAAGAGAAGATAAGATAATGTTATCAATGTCCAACATATGACCAAAAATTAGGTCAATGGGATCAAGAGAGTGCATAATGCAAAATAAATCCTAGTAAGAGGACCCAAACGGTCACCCAAAATACAATGAGAGAAGGAGAGGAGGAGAGAAATAACAGTAGGCCTAGTAGACAAGAAATGAAGAAGAGAGACATGCATGTGGGAGGAGGGAAGAAGGAGCAACATACCCAACAAGATCAAATCACCGATCATGTCGCTTTACATGGGAGTTACTGTGAGTGTGCTAATGAGAAGAAGCAGAGACTGTGGAATTTCTGGGGAGCCGGCATCCGAGAGGTAGGGGGTGCCTCTAAAGTAGGCTCCGGATCAAGCCATGTCACGGGAAGGGTCCTGGACGGCATTATGATAGGGAGCCTTGGGTGGAAGGAACAGTAGTCATGAGACCTCACCGAACCTCGACTTAAGGCGCCTAAACATGTGAACCAAATGCCACTTACCACCCCTCATCAGTGGAGATAAATGGAAGAAGGGAAGTGATCAATCTAGTAGCCATACATCGTGGGGAGGATGTAGGAGCCTCGTCCCAAAGCCTCGATGGCCTCCTAAAGGTAGAGAGAAAGACATCTCTCGATCCTAGTATCTTAAGAAATTTTTGAGCTCCAGGAAGCTCATGGAACATGCAATGGAATCTCCCATGAATATCATAGTAAAAAATACATCTTATAATGAATTTTTCTTCTGCTCAACCTCCTAGAGAGAAAAGTAAGGCAAGTCCACTACGAGTGGTCTAACCGATGATCGGGCCTTAATATGGAGTCGATGTGAGCCCACTCGAAATCGGCCCAAATATATACTAAGGGCCTCAGAATCAATGCTAGGAAATGTACATGAGTTTGAAAATTACCCCTATCACTTTAGACCCTAATAAATTACACCACATGAGTGACATTTTCGGATACAACCCCGCAGAGGTTGGTCCATGTGTGCTTGGATGAACTGTTTGTAGATATCATCTCCGATTATCCTAAGAAGATCTTCGTTGGGTTAGGTAGTAGACGAGAGACGGTCCATCTGATGCCAATGGACTCAAGAGGTATGGAAATATAAACATACTAGTAGTGATATCATCTACCGTGATCCGAGGATGCAATATCTTCGAAGGAGTAGTAGGGCAAGATATGTGTACTTGTCCTTGTCAAAAAAAAAACCCAAATACGGTGCAATGAAACACAAGGCCTCAGATGGTCTCCAAATGAATAGGGTGAGCCCCAAACTCAGCAAGGATAATGTTTTTAGGAACAAATTATTTGCACCTTATAATGCCTTTGAGCATGAGGATCTGAACGTGCTCGATAGTGGCCCAATGTCGGGAGTCCAAAAGAGATGGACCCCAAACTTTCAACCATACAGTAATCCGTGGCCCTAATGAGGGAATCAAAGAGGGAAATTGCAAGGAATGTCCCGAAAAGTTGTGGCAGAAACATTTTCTCTCAAGAACCGCCAAAGAACCATAGCCCTTATTAACTCCGGGGTCATGAGAGTAGACAAAGTACAAAACAAGGCCTAGAGAAAAGAATCCCCTAGGTAGGTATAAGAGAAATTGATCTCAATATCCACACCCTTAAAGAATAAGTGGAGGTCTGAAGTCTTTAGATAATTAAAAACCATAAATTTGGTTTCTCCCAAGATTCATAACATACTGCCGATGATCACAAGAAGGCTTAAGGCATCAAGATGCCCCTAGAGACCCTCAGGAAGAAGAAGGGAGAACTACATCATCTACAAAGAGGAGGATGTAAATTAGAACCAAAAATACCTTGCCTCACTAACATGGATGATAACATTGAGGTAAAACACACACTTGAACCTAAGTGCAGTAGACCAACGCTTGAAGGTGAAATGTCAAAAAAGGTAGTATCTCGGTTACAACCCCTTCAAATTCCCTCATCGCAACATGAAATGTGAACAGGAGGAGTTATCTAATCCTCAAAATGACAAAATGAAGAGGACCCTAAAAATGAGGAAGACACTGCATAAATTTAAATATGCAAACCCTTAGAAAACAACTAACAAACTTGGCTTCCTCAAGTGAAGCAAAACCCAAGAAAGGGTGCACCTCGAGAAAACCTTGACTAAGGTTATTGAAATTTATAATGAACCTCATGAAGATGAGACATTAAAGAGAATTTGAGTACTCATACCATATTCTCCTATGAAATATAACCTCTTTACACAAGAGTTACAATCGATGAAGACCATGCTTATGACCCTTTATGAAAGTAACTTAGGTGAAAACAAGAACTATCAAGTATGAGGAGCTATCTCCTTATCCTTTGAAAGGAGATGGGCAGTGTATACCATGTTTCTAAAGAATTAATATGGTCCTAAATTTGATAATAATAAATTAAAAGGTGAGCCTCATTATCACATCAAAGACTTCTATATGGTTTGCCAAGAAGTAGCTTTTAGTGAAAATTACCTAATACATTTGTTCCTCGCATATTGTAGGAGGAAAAGATTAGAATGGATCCTTCATATAAAGCAAGAAGGATGATAGTTACATATATTTCACTATTAGGGAGGGTTAGCTAGCCGATT
Organism: Taxus wallichiana var. yunnanensis; assembly: GCA_018340775.1. Lineage (NCBI taxonomy): Eukaryota > Viridiplantae > Streptophyta > Pinopsida > Cupressales > Taxaceae > Taxus > Taxus wallichiana. The sequence continues at coordinate 563,075,375 of CM031236.1, read as the reverse complement.
TCCTTTTATGCTTCATGAGTGAGAAGTAAATCAAGTTAGTATATTCATGCCCAAATTTTATCCAGACATTACATTTCACTTATATATGCAATAGATCACTAACTTGAAAGTTATCGATAAAGGATGCCAAATTGAGAAGGATTTAATAGAAAAGGGAACAATTAAACCCTTTTAAAGGACACATGAGATTCAAAACCTATGGAAAAGCCTCTAAGTTATTTTAAAAAATTAGAATATCATAGGGGTTGGAATCACTTAATCGAAACGAGTTCAAACAATTCAAATTTGTCCTATTTTAAAACTTACTAAAGGGCCTAGTGAACATCCAAGAAATTCGAAATGTTGTCAGTTCCTTTAAAGACCGATTATCAACAATTTTGAGACATATAAAGGAGGTGAACATGATTCAATATTTGAAAATGGTGCCTTATGCATATGATGTGCCCAAAATAGGATGTTTTAAAGAGCATGACTATTGTGATTTTCATCTTGTCAAAGGGCACAAAACGGATAAAATTTTATAGCTTTGAGACAATTTATTCAAGACCTCATTAAGCATGGGAAGATTGAAGTGACTCACCTGAATCGGGACATAGGCCTAATGTAAAAATGGGAATCTTCAAACAGCCTTTCCCTAGTATATGATAAGAAAGGAATGAAAATCCAGATCCAAAGTCACTATCCTCGATGACTATAGAGTTGAAAATTACGTATATACTTCAGCTTGATAATCCCTTTAATTCACTCATAAGTTGTGATTAATTGCCTCATGATCAGTAAATATTATTATAAGTATTAGCAATGACTTGCACCATGGGAACATAATGTGCTCATGTAGTGATTTTAGAACCTTCTTCTAATACCCTCTTAAAGGTTAGTATTATTTTTAGATCAACTTGAGAGAACCCCAACTAAGATTTCAATCTTAGACTTCCTCAAAATTTCAAGATATCAAAATATATTATTTTCAAGACTCTTGAGAAGTCAAGAGTTTCACAGATATCGATCCTTCACATTTCCAAGCCATGGTCATGAACTTTGTTCTTAACGAATTACATTTCCTTTGTTGAGAGTGAAATCTCCACTTCATAAGCGAATGTAAAATTACCTCTATACATTGAGATACTTGTCACTCATTTAAAGATTAAAAGATCTCTTGTGGATAACGTATTTGTTTTAAATATTTACACCTTTTTTAGATAATCATGCAGCTTGGGCACACAAGAAAATGTGGATTCTCACGTAATGAAAATAACTCTGGGTTCTCGATAATGAGGAGCATTGATTAACTAGTACCATTGTGTTACCTATGGATGTAGGGCCAAAAAATCATGACATAAAGTTCCATGTCCTTGATCTCGATCTTCATTTTAACATACTCTTAGGTTGTCCATGTATCCATGCCATGTAGGCTATACCATCCACTTTCCACCAACGATGAAGTCAGATATGGCATGGAGGGAAGTTAGATTAGTATCTAAATAGATCCTCAGTATGTTCCCGCATCAGTATAGCAAGTGTTATCATATCATATTTTTCCCCTCATGAAATTTGGAAAACATGACCCTCGCACGACAGAAAAAATTAGAAAGATCATTTTGATCATGAGCTCACATTTCAAGACGATCCAAGAAATTTGAAGTGGCGAGGAGTTGGGAGATGATGGGATGCACATTTTAAACAAAGTTCCCTAGTGAGTCTCGAAATGTTCAAACTTTGGAAGTGGAATAATTTAGACTCGATGGGTAAAAATTATGAATCGAAAGCACGAAAGGCTCCAAAATCCTCAAACGTCAAAGTATGAAGGGGTTTGGGATTTTCTTAAGTCCACGCATTTTTAGGGTCGACATTTTGGAGCTCATCTTCAGAGGCGGATTTCAAGGACTGGACATGTATCGAAGTCTCAACATGGGAGAGAAAAAGTCTCAAACCTAAAATCTAAATTTTGAGTTCAATATTTTAGAGCTTTGAGGTTTTAGTGAGCACTGGCAGTGAACAATGAAACTCGAGCTCGAGAACAAAAAAGTTCTAAGACCTAAAGTCTAAAATTCCAGGACTTCTGTGGTTTTGGAATTTTGTAACATTGAAGCCCAAGTGCATGAAAATCATAACTCAAGCCCAAAACCCAAAGCTTGAATTTCACACATTAGGATTTTTACATTTTGGAAATTTCACAAACTCAAGTAGATGAATAGTAACAATGACCTCTTCAAAGTCAAAATTATCAAGCTCAATCCCAAAATTCCATTTTTTTATTTTGGGGGTGCATACAAGGTCAAATCTCTAAAAGGTAGATCAACCACTCACATTCATTTCAGTATGGCACCCCATCTTAAAACCTTAACTTTTGACCGAGTGTTCTGATTTTCACAAAATAAGACTTTTTGGAAAGCTCTCAAAGGTCTTCTATACAACATCAACTAAGTATTTCAAAATAAGGAAATATAGTCCATAGTTTAAGAGGATATTTCAATATTATCACCTACCAAAATGATGAAGGTATGGGATTCCTTCCTTCCCCAACAAGGAAAATTACATGAGGTATGGGTTTCAGCAGTTGGCACTCATCATCATTGTTGTAGAGGTTATTTTAATATATTTTTTGGGTGGTTGAAGAAACATTTGGAATTAATTATCTCTCCCTTTCTCTCATTCTCCCTATATATTGTAAGGAGAGGCTCATTTCAAAAGTTCGAACACCTTGTACATGCCCCTCCCTTCTTACTTGAGATTTTATGGAGATTTTGAACCTCCTTCGTTTGACATCAGTAATGTAAAATTTGTGCCTTTGAGCTAGCATGTGATGTATTGTATCGGCTTTTAAGAAGAATAAAATCAGATATGTGGATATTTAAAACCCTCTTCCTTTTTTATTGCATCTTTCTCGATCTTTCATTACATGTATGGTTATTTTCTATTGTTGTTTTTTTCATTACAGGTTCTTAGCACCGTGTTTATTGTGCAGTTGTCATAAACATCCTTCTTAGAACATCACCTTCCCTTAGAGTAGCTTTTAATTTTCATGCATTCTTTATAACTCCATCTCCTTCGGAAAATATTATATTAGGGTTAGATCTCGTAAGGCACTCTCTAAACTTCTGGAGTAGATGGAATGATGGTAGGATGGAAGTTGGCCTTCTCAGAGACTTATCCCAATTTCAAAGTCCCACACTTTGGGGATAACTTCATGTTTGAAAAATCAAATTGATCGCCTCAACCATATGTATTTAAGTAGAAATCAAGGGTGTTGTGATTTTTCCATAACATTTAAATAGTATTTCTCGAGCAAACGAATGAATGTTGATCACTTGAAATTTTTCATGGAAATATGTGAGAGGCTCTAAAATCTTTAATTGATCCACATATATATTCTAGGCTAGTGATAAAATCTCTCTAGATTCTATTTTTCCATTTTCTACATGGGAAATGGAAGTCCAATACAATGGCCCAATTGAAGAATATAACCTCTAATAGGACATTTTGATCTCCGACCTCTCCCTATCACCTAAAACATGCAGTAGGCCTGATTTCACTAGTTCACAAGCTCTCAAGTTAGCCGTCCTACTCCATGTGAGAAAATTTTCATCCTGGATTTTCTCGCAGACTAAAAATGTTGGACACACGTACAAGGTAAATTCCCAAAAGAATAAAGGCTTCATGTTACTAGGCTTTGGAATACAAGAAAATCACATAGAATTATGTACACCATGTGCTATAACGGAATTGGGTGTGGCAAAAATGTACAAGGTAGATTAGATCCTCTCTTAATCCCCTATTTCAAATCAAATAAGAATGGAATTTACATTAAATCTCATGAGGATCCACCCTCAAAAATGGATGACACTTTTTTTGGAACATGAGGACGATGCCCCTAATTTGAATAGTGACATAGATTCCTATCAGTAATATGTATGAGGACTCGCCTCTACCAACATTTTCCATGATTTTTAATCTTTACCCTTTCCCTACCCAATTACCAAGCTGATTTCCAAACTACCCTTATGTATCCTAACCTCATAGATTGGAACAAAAAAATTCATGTTGTAGTTGATTTCTTTGAAAATGATGAAGCTATCATAGAGTTCATGGGTATTCTGGATGTCATTCCGATCAAAACCATAAAGAGGGTTTCTCCATCAACCTAGAAAATGCACATACTTTGGGGAGGCTCTTGAGATGCATGGCAAGTAAATTAAAAGTGAAAATGAGGTTAAAAGCACCACCAAAATCCTCAAAAAAAGAAAAAGTCAAAATCACACAAAGGAAAACCTTTTAAGGAACTTGCGTAAAGACAAATAAAAACTAAAGGACAAAGGAAGTGGCCACACCGAGGGTGAAAATATCATTGAGATGCCCTTGGAATAAGACTCTAAGTCTCCCACTGATCCTACATGGATGGAGGATACACCTAAAATGTTGATCGTGGAGATGATATGCGTGCTAACATCGAATCAAAAAAGGATCCAAAAATGGTAAACTGGGAACTTCTCTCTCAAAGACAGAGTAGAAAATATTTGTAGCACTGCTAAGAGTATTTGTAGAGTTATTCATGTGGTATTACATAGATATACCAGGTTTGGACCCAACCTTATTTGTACACAACCTTGTTGTACATCTAGATGCCAAACCTATCAAGCAAAAGTTGAGGAAGATGCACCAACGGTCGCACTCAAAAAATAACTAGAAAATCTATTGGGTAGGTTTTATCGACTATTGAATATTCAAAATATATATAAAAAAGGTTTGAGTAAAAGGAAACTAGTTACTATCCAAGTTCACACATACTGTGATATTAATAAAGCACGTCCTAAAGATGATTTTCATTTTTTTAACATCGACATGATTCTCGATCCTACTATGGGTTATGAAATATTATTCCTCGTGGTTGAATTTTTGGGTTTTAACCAAATTAATATCAGAGAGGAAGATCAACATAAAACTACTTTCACAACCCCTTGGGGAACATTTTAATACCAAGTGATGTTGTTTGGCCTCAATAATTCTGGAGCCACATATCAATGAGCAATGACAATCATATTCCATGACATAAATAATAACATCATGGAGGACTACATGGGTGATATCTTGGGACATTCTAGAACTAGATAAGAGCACCGGGATGTGTTGGGTTGTATCTTTCAACACCTCCAAAACTACAAAGTCAAATTGAATCCTAAGAAATGCGCTTCGCATACAATAAGGGAAACTATTAGGATTCATTGTTTTAAGAAGAGGGATTGAGGTAGATCATAATAAATTTGTAGCTCTTATTGAGATGCCTCCACCAAATGACCTTAAGCAACATGGTAGCTTATAAGGTAAAATTTAGGCAATCCACCGATTCATCTCACAACTTGCGGATAAGTTCCATCCTTTCACACATCTACTCAAAAAAGATGTTACCTTTAATTGGGGTCTTGAATGTCAAAAGGCCTTTTAGTTTCTTAAACAATATCTCGATCAATCCTCCTGTTCTCATGGTAACTACCCTAGGTGAACCTCTATTATTTTAAATATAATCTACCCAATATGCTATTGTTGCACTAGTTTCCCAATACAATTTTAGCAAAAGGAAAGAGCGATTTATTACCTTAGATGCACTTTGATTATATATGAGCTGAACTATCAACTAATTGAAACGGAGTGTCTAGTCATGGTCTTTTCCTTTAAAAATGTTTTCCACTATCTTCTCAATAGTAAAACAAAGCTCATTTCCAAATTTGATTCTCTCAAATACCTTGTATCTAATATTATGCTAACCAGATGGATGGATAATTGGACCATCCCCGTAAGTGAGTTTCATATTGAATTTTTCAATCATAAATCACTTAAAGGATAGGTTCTTACCGATCATCTAGTTGAAGCTCCCTACTAGGAATGGAACCATTATGTCTAGATTTACCATATTCTTCCATGGTGTATTTGAAGACTCCTTCGTATGACACATGCACTTCGATGGATTGTTAAATTATCATGATTTAGGATCTAGTGTTGTACTAATCACACCTAAAGAAGACTTCATCCCGTATGCTTTTCGTATGAGTTTTATATCTACTAATAACACAATGAGTATGAGGAACTCATTGTTGGTTTTAAAATTACTATCGATGGAATATCCAACAGTAAAGGTTCCAGGGGTGATTCATAGTTAATCATCAAGCAATTGAATGGAAAATATAAGGTTAAGGATGAAAATATCATCTCATATATGAAGATTATTAAAACTCTCAAGTAATATTTTGTATGTGTTGATTTTGAACAAGACAATGGTGCATAATCGATCGATAGATGCCATGGCGATAATTGAAGCTTTTATTTGTATTCCACCTTAGGCAAAAAAATCCTTTCTTTGTGGAACATCTACAAGATCCTACATATGACATATTGGAATCATGCCTCGATATGTGAAATTGTTGGCCCTTTCACCCCTAGTAAGAACCCATATTCAAGTACCTACAAGATAATAATTTTTTTGCAAATATTTCCCACACTAATAAAATAGCCCTTATTCACCATATAAATGCATTATACCCTCCTAGGAGACACACTTTATCATCGAGGCTATGATAGAGTCTATTACATGCCTTAATTTGGTTAATTCAATCCAAGTAATAAAATTGGTACATAAAGGTGTTTGTGAAGCACACACAAGGGTATAGTGCCTTCCAAGAACCTCATTAAGAGTATGTTACTATTGTCCCACTATGGAAGATAATTGATGTAACCATTTTCGTAAGATCACAACACCCCAAAATGGTTTTGTAGTTTATAGGACATTCAATGTGATTACACAAACATAGATCTATCCATACTGTGGACCTCCAAAATTGATAGCTCTCTCAAGAAGGTCGGTTTCTACCGCTAAACTTACATGTCACAAACTACTTCTAATGTAGGAAATACTACCGACTAACCCTAAACTAATGCTTCCCAAGGGACATTGATATAAGGATTACCTGAAATAAACCTACACAAAGAGTGGTGGTACAACAAGAAAGGAGTGATATTCAGTTCCAAACCTAAAAAATGGTGAAAGATGTGAACCTAGAGAGGGTATACTTGCACCACAAACTATATCATGCTCAATGCACTAACCAAGGATAAAACAAATACACCAAACCTACAATGAACCAAAGATATACACAACCAATTGGTTAATAATGAATGGTAAGAAGAAACAACAAACCATGGAAGGATTATGAAATTTACACAAACAAGATTTTATTGCTCCATTAAATTTTAAACAATACATATTCCGTAAGGGGAAAACATGAACCCATTATTGTGTTTGGAAGAAGTCTTACACTCCAAATTTGAGAAGAATAGGAGTGCATGGGGAGAAAAAGACCAAACATTGTTTCATGCAACCCCTTTACATTTATAGAAGAGAAATTTGAGCAGATAGATAAAGGAAATCCAAAATTTCTTCTAAGCCCATAAAATCATCATTGAAACTCTGTAATGGCTGCTCTAACATCTACAACTCCATCATTCCAAAGTGACCCCACCATGTATTTGAATAAATGGCCTCATGATGCACCGTGTTATGGCCTTTTTCCTACAAATTCATCATGAAAATTTTCCTACCAAACCCATTAATGGCCTCTCTCTAATTATCCCATGCTAATAAGCTCAAAATTAGCTTTCAATTGACTATAATTTTGTGAAAAATGGTCGAGTATGGAAGATGTTGTAATCATTTTTGAACATGTTGATTCTAGGGATCAAACCTCACCTACCCACCTAGTCACTGAATTTTTCCTTTGAACACTATTAAATTATCCTAGCAAATCCCTTTCCAAAGAATACAATTTCATTGAAAATGGCCATAAATTACAAACGTTATTCGATTTTGAATAAAGGGAATAATTTTGGGTCTCCATATCCACCATCGAGCTCATTCCTTTACCTACCGAGCCATAATCAATGAAACTCGATGGCTTTACATACTAACACCTTGCCACATCATCTCCCAACTGGCATCCTAATATAAGACCACTCAACACTCAATGCATGACTTAGGGGGTTGTTTGAATTCATTTGGGAAGGAGTTGTTTGTTTTGGGTATTTGGGCCCTATCTTTTGGATATCTCCTCGACCAACTTTGGAATTTATTTTCCAACGATTTCTGAAAAAAAACTTCTCCCGAGTTCTAAAATGTATCACCCTTGAATTTTCAAGTTTTTAAACTTTGTGCTTCTTATGCTCAAATTCCATTTCCACCTCGGAGTGTATTTTTTCCCCTTTTTCATTGAGATATGTCATCCTCGAGTTTGGGCTTAGATGTCCCCCTTCCTCCTCATGATCTCAACCATGAGCTATGCTCGACCTTTCCCTCCAAGCTACCGATGGGATTGCTTTGGTCAACCCCCTAATTTTAACATGGTTCAGCCATTCAATCCCATTGAATCACCGCCTTGTAATTAGCCGAGTTCATTGATTTCCTTATAGTGCGTTACATCTCTTAGCATGACTCGGCCTATGTTAGAATTTGAGGATTCTAATAAATACGTATTTAACATACTTACATATTATTTAATGTTACAATAAATATTTAAATAAACATTACAACATAACATAAGTAAATAATGAAATACTTACAGAAATAAATAACACGAGTGACACATTATTTATAGTGGAAAACCCCAATAGGGTAAAAACCACTTTGAAAATAACCTTTACTTCGTGAGAACTTATTTTACATCCAAAGAAGATCACCTCCTCTTTAAAACCCTATTTACCAACAAGAAAACCAAATCACTTGATTTGCACACCCTTGATATATTTCCCGAATATATCAAATGAGGACCTAAAGTCCTCTTTATATAAGGTGATCGTGTATGTCTCCACCCACATTTTCAACCTAAATGGTTGACACATACAGCTAGGTTTATAATATTTAATACTAGAAATATAATCATTTCATGATATTAAATATTTAACCTAAAGTATATACTTAGGTTATCATATTTAATAATATAAATATTATTAAATATTAACATATATATTAGAGATGGACCCATATACATTAAAGGTTAGCTAGACCACTTAATCATTATGTTCCAAAAGCCTAATCAAATACCATGCTCCCAACTTGGCTCACCGAGTAGCTCACCGTGCCACTTGGAAAACCCTCCTTCAACTCACCCCCTCAATGCATATCCCAACTTTCGAGCTTCGTTGAAAAGCTCGACGAGTCACTTTTCTAACTCGATGGCCCCAATGAGGCCCAAATACAAATTTTGGCCCTAAAACATCATAACTTAAGAATTTTTCAAATTTCTACCCGTCGAGGCCTAATGAAGACTCTACGCAAGGGAGTTTCTTAAGGTTCTCATATTTTAGTTTTATTTTTCCTATTTTGGTTGGGTGTGGGCCACGGTCCACTATTCATCATTTTTAAGATGAACTTAAGGGTCAAAACAAAGAAAAGGAAAAATATCCTCAATCTGATTTTCATTCCCGAATTCTATGAATGTGTTTTTAAGACCCCGAAACTTCTTGAAACTCAAGTTTCAACATGTGGATCTATTGAGGTTCCTGTGTCCTATTAGTTCCTTGTTATACAATTTGGTGAAAGGGGAAACATTGATAAAAATAAGTACATAAAAATTATGAGCTCACGTAAGTATGGAAACCCGATTCATACACCAAAACAATCTTTGTAGCTAATTACAACACCGTGGTGATTTTCAAAACGGGATCGGATCTCATAGAAAAAATCACTCCAACATTCTCGGATGGTGACACACACATCATAACCTCCGCCGAGTATTTCAAAAATTAGAAGATGCTTTTCCTCTTACATATGTTATCAGGTGCAAAAATTTCAAAGTTCATTATGAACCACCTCATCTCGCCATTACAACATCCCCTCTACCATTTCCACATGCAATAATAAGTCTTTGAAAATAAGGCATTTAAAGCATTATGTCAATGCTTCCAAATCCTTTTAAAGTGTTCCACTCTCTTTTACCCTTAAGGTAATGGACAATCAAAGTCCACCAATAAAACATTTGTTCACATAATGGAGAAAATGGTAAGTAAAACAGCCTTAATTAGCACTTACAAATCCATCTTACCCTCTAGACCTATCAAACCTCCATCCGCACCCCTACCGATGCTACACCATACTCACTAGTATTTTTCATTAAGGACATCATACCATTGAGATTGAGCTTTCTTCCCTTAGAATATCTCCTCATATTATCTACACAAGGATGAAGATTACCGAATGGCACAACTAGAAGATTTGGAGCTACTAGATGAGAAACACATGAAGACACTTAATCACCTAAAGTTATATCAAAATTGAGTGTCATGAGGCTACAATAAATTGATAATATCTCACCATTTTTAGGTAGGAGATCCATTTCTCAAGGAAAACAAATTTAACACTCTCAAAGATAGAGAAAATAAGGAAAAGTTTGATCATAACTAGTTAGAGCCTTATGAGGTGATTAGGAAGTATGGATTAGGATAATATAAGCTCACATATCATAATTTTGAGGAACTCAAAATCCCATGAATATAATGCATCTCAAGATATTTTATGCTTGATTATGGAGTTCTCAAAAAATCAGAAAAATAAGCAATTTTTTTTTTTTTAAATCAAGAAAAAGTAAAAATAAAATAGGTCACCCAACTATGAAAACCATGCAATTTTGGCACATTGGACAAGTCCTTTGTAATATCCTTTATTCAAAAGAAAATATAATATCTGGAAGGATTACACTGCTTTAATTTAGGGCTAGGTTTCCAAGTCCGAGAATCATTTTTTTGAGCCTATCCTTAGCGGTCTTGATCTGGTATTTTCTCCTCTTATACATTTGTTTAATTTTGGCCTTTGTATATTTCCATATAATGCTATGTTAACCTTTGCATTTTCACCTTCTTATACATACAATCATGACATTTTACCTTTGTATATTCACATATAACACTAAGGACATCCATGCTTCTTTAAATTCTATACATAGCTTCGTAAAAACCTTTGAAAATTGCAAAAACATTCAAATATGATAGAAAAACCTAAACATCTTAAATACCCTTTTAGGAAAAAAAAAAAACAATATAACATTGTCTTATAAAAATCTGGAAAATAATGTGAATAATAGCGTTGAAAATTGTCTTACAAAACAAGTCCTTTATTTACTTAGTCATTTGTTTGTGGTTTTTTCTAAGCCTCGCATGTCTCAATTTTTAGTGTTTTAAGTTCATTTCATCAATTGCCCATAAAAACAATAGAATTTTTCTCGAAATGATGAGAAACATGTCAAACCTGTCCCACAAAAATACAAAGAGAGTGATTTGCTTACTTTAAGTTGTTGGTTTTTATAGTTTTGATTGTGTTGATTTTCCATTTTGTATGATTTAAATTGAATTCATTTTCTTAATCGATGGATTGTTACTTTAATCTGTTATGTATTACATTAATTTCATTTTATCTTCCATACTTGTAGATAGTTGTGATGTGTTAGTTAAATTTGATTAATTTTTCTTGTTGTTTGTTTGAAGATTTTATCATCATCATATCATCTATCATGACATCTATACATCATATATCGATTAAACATAAGCTACATCAACATGAACATGAAAATTAAATATATATTATAAGCTACAATCATATAATATCACTAAGAGGGGAAAGAGGACTACCTTTTGTACCCCTCAAACATAGACCATTCTAAAATGTGGACAATCATAAGTATCACATACAAAACAATATGATATCATCTACTTCTATCTCATACACAACATGTGATAAGTAGGAAATCAAGTATCTAATCAAAGCATGTGATATTATCTAAATGCTATCTCATAAATAAAAAAATTGATACAATCAAACACATCATAAAAAAAAGTCCATGATCATCACTATGATATATATATATATATATATATATATAATTAATGTCCATATACAATGTGTCTCTATACATAATCATCGATACAAAGTATGTCATCATAGGCATGGATCAAAATTGTACCTTCATAGAAAGGAATAGCAAATAAAAATACATATTCAATAGTAAAAATGTGCCTTCACATTGAGGCGTACATCAAAATTGTATACATCTCAGAAATGCATAAAATAAAAAAGATTCATGAATGTCTCTCTCAAACATGTGGAGTGCCCACCTCGTATCTCGGTGGTGGTCCCATAACCCGTGACATCCGCGACCTATTGGTGGCTTCTCCACCGACCTAGTTGATGCACTGTCTTATGTAACTATGAGGCACTACTACTCATGGTATGTTGTTTAAGTGAAGGAGATATATGTCCCTTCGGGAGAACATCATAGTGAAAAATTTGTAAGACGTTGCCTCTCACATGGTCAGCAACCATATCCATCTAAATTTGGGGTGTGGAAAAAGCAATCGATATACTAAAATAAAGAGGAAACCTCCTATAAGAGCCTAGCTACTATGGCATGAGTGTATACTCAATCTCTCAAGAGATGATCCCACTCCGTTATAACAACATGTAATTTTTCATGTTGTGCACTCAATCGATCTCTCCTAACCTATAATTGTGCTCTCTTTGCCACTTCATGATCCCTATCCATAGTAACATGGTCTCTCTCTATCAAGACATGGAGCTACAAAGCTATCACCTACTATAAATTTTTCTTAATGTGCCCAAATCTCATCCACCCCGTGAATCCTAATCCCATCGAGTTCCTCTACCTCATGTCGGGTTTTTGGTAGACTAATAATGGGAGCCGGTGGTAGAGGATGTTTGACATGTCCCTATGGAAAATCTTGTTATAGAGGAAAATAAAAACCCGACTCCGTATACCCACTTGGGGCATCTCAACCTGTCCATGTACTTGTCGTTGTAAAGGAATTTTTCTTTGTGCTCTATGTCCTTATTCATCAAAATCATCTCCATCCATCCCATCATTGTTGTCTCCCCTACTAGCATCTCTCTCCCACTCTCCTCTACGAGGATGGTGCTTTGGTGGTAGCCACACTCCTTCATCCCATAAAACATGTGGTATATTCAAATTCCTTGAAGAACTATTGTATACCGAGTGGATATGTTGTTGTGGTCCTTGGATCTTTGATATGTCGTAATGGTGTCCATAGTAGTGGAAACATATTCTCAAAACTATCCCTATCTTGGTATGTCCCGATGAAGGGTCCAATATCAAAGGTCTCTTAAGCATGCCACACATATAACATATCTACACTAGGCACATCCTCGTACTACCCAAAACTACCATTGGATATGATGAATCCCGTAGTAATCTATAATGTAATTACGGTTTCTAATCAAAAAGTGATCAACCATTGCAACACTCAACTCAACGACATCATGTTGCCACCGATAATGCCTATATGGTCTCAAGACTATCATATGTAATTACATATCATCGAATCGACGGTGATATAAGTAGGTGTCGCCCATGTGCACATGCACATCATTTCCTATAGGAGCCCATCAATTCACCGAAGGCTCATCAGGATCGATCTCATAAATCTCTTACGAGGTCACCAATGCCAATATGGTCCCATGCTCAAATTTAAGTCCTAGTAAAAGTGTGCAAGTAGAACCTTTCCCAAGAATACCTTTCTCCTATGAATAGGCCACAAATCACTCCTATTATGCCCATCGAAATAAAGCACCAGTCTCATTAGGTAGCAGGATGCCGCTAACAAGATCCATAAGGTATACTACAACCCAAGATAGTCTTGGATCTCTAAAACAGGGATGTAATCACACCGACATCCCCTCTCAATGTATCTCATCAACTTCAAACATCTCAATTAGGTAATCAAGGGTATGGTTATTTCTCCCATCATACTTTATTTGTGAGCCCATGATCGATACTTTGAATATCTACCAAACATCCTCCAAAGTCACAAACATCTCTCCAAATGAGTAGAAAATACTCGACTCTTCCACCTCTTAGCTAAGGCTATGGTCTAGTGTAATCTATGGCATCTGTGCTATACATGTGAGAACCCTAACACGTCCAATGTGATCTCAAGAAAGCTTTTCTTGTGTCGTGAGAAGGTTTCCTCAAATGCGGCTAATATCTCATGCCACTCCCGTGTCTCAGAGAGTAGGAAGTTGAAATTATAGGATCAAACATTACACTTATTATCCTTTATTCTATCTAACATCATCTAACCTCATCCTATTAATCCCTACATCCTTTTAAAAAATTTGCTAAATTATTCTAAGTCAATTTTTCCCACCCTCTTCAAACTTGCATGCCCTTGAGGATGTTTGCATGCCCCCGCATGCATATGTGCATGAAAATGTTCTTATGCATGATTTCTTATGCCCTCTCATGCCTTTAAACACATGAATGTGTAACCAACTAACCCCATATACCTTGAAACTTCCATGTCCCTACTTCCACCCACATGCATCTTCTCTTGTGTGTGTGTCACCATGTGCCAAGCCCTCCTATAATGTCCATGTGCACCTACCTACAAATGTACCTACGTGCATATGCCCATACCTCAATTTTTATGTTGATGCACCCCTAACAATGCAGGAACCTACATGCATGCACCTTTTCCAAAATGTTCACCCTCAATGACGATGTACACCCTGTGGATCATGTATACATTATCATGATGCCTTCTTAGCCTAATAAATTTCACTAAATGCAATAAAAACAAATGAGGTATGGGGTAATCATCTAGGTCCCATCACCATGCATTTGTATGTACTCTCATATGGTGTTTGCTTTCCTCCTATGTCTCTAAAATCATGTTATCATGATCAAACATCAAATCAAATCTCACGATAAAAAAGTCAACAACTCAAGAATAAATGAATTACTCATGATGATTTACCCCACTAAGGGGTATCTGTGTCATTTTTACCCTCCATGATGCATTTTCACCTATCGTGATGGTTGAAAGGTGTAGTAGACGACCGTGATCATTCTAACTTCTCATAATACTATTTGTGATATTTATTTTTCACCCATTTTCACCACGATGCGGCATTGTTTCCGCACATGGTGATGATTTATTCTTCCTAGGGAATTTTTCTTGCTTTCAAGTGAGATTTCTCATCTCAATTCTTCTAAAAATCATAAACCATTAAATAATTCTGAAAATCAACATCTTGAAAATTTTAAAAATTAATCAAAAATCCAAAATATTGTTAAATTTAAAAAAATGCAAAAATTTGTAAAATGTTGGTACGTGGCTTAATCTTGTGAAAAACACATTATATTCAAATTATATCTTGCTTATTTTTTCACCCGCTTTTTTAAAATTGACTTGCGGATCATTTGAATCTAACCCATTAACAAAATTGTTTTGTTTATTTTATATGTACTATCTTGTCATAGTGAATTGCTTGGTATCTGCTTTCAGTAGCACATGAATGATTTTTCATTAGACCCCTAAATACACCATATTACCCCTCATATTTATCCTTACTTGGGGAAAAAAATTTTAACCCTTGTTGTTATGCACGAACATATAGGAACTCAACTCATTAAGAAAACTTATGTACAACTATATTGAATGTTGTTGGTTTAAATATGTGTGTTTGTACTTGTTTCCATATTAGGTTTACTTGTTAACTTTATCGTATTGCATTGTATTTTGTATGTTGCATGGAGTTGGTGTTTTAGTAATAGAAAGTTTATTGTGCTATGCATTTTCATGTCATTCTATTCTTTTTGTCATATGTTTAAATTTTTAATAAGGACCGATGATGAAGATCACTAGCAATATGATGAAACTAAAGTTGTTTTCAAGGAACTAGATGGATGTTAAATCAATCTCCCTTCTTCATACTAATTTTCTTCTATATCCCCTTCCTTATACTGATTTTATTTTATATCCCATTTCTCTTTACATCGCAAAATCGCTTCTCCATTTTTCCTCTACCTCTACGCATACACGCTCTCAATATAACTATTAAATATTTGATGTATCATCATCAAACAAGGAAACTCCCCTGTTGACTTAGTTATTCAATATGACATGGAAGTTGAGAATTACAAATTAATGATGGAGAATCATATTTCATGGGTAATTATTCCTAAGTATCAACAAGACTAATATGTCTTTCTCTCTCTCTTCATACCATTCTGCTTTCTTTACTAGGAGCATATTATCTTATTATTCTTCTCTCAATTTTCTTCCTCTATTTTCAATCAATGATCACCCTCTTTCATCACCCCATTGAAAATCCATGGGACATCAATCACTCTATTAATTATTATTTTAATCCATCAAAAATTTATTTGTCTTTACTTGTCTACTATCTAATGTTTTTATTCTTCATTTTAATAACGATAAAATATACTCAATAATCCCATAATTTGATGGTTATTGTCACATTCTCTATCATTCATTTGGTCTTGGCTACAAAATGATCAATCATTTGTAACACTACAAAAGTTGATTATGATTCAAGGGGACATAATGTGGATAATGTGGCAATTGTCATTACATTAATCAGTATCCCCTAAAGTCAATCAGACATTTGGGATTTGCACATCCCCTATGCAAATAATAAAAATTTGTCTCCTAAGGTCTCCATATTTTTAAGGGATTATGTTCCCTTCAATTTTACTACCAAATTTGCCATCGACATGGATTGTTTTAGGCTAATTATTCCTTATACCATGAGTTTTAAAACCTAGTCATTTGATGGTATTATTCAATTATCTAATTTCTCTAAGATCCTGTAAAAGAGGAATTTCAATTCTACTTTTTTAATCCCTTAATAAGATTTGAATTTGGTTCTTCATGGGTTGTAGTACTACATTTTTCTAATAAGATAGATAAAAATGGAATAACCCAATTTTGTTCAAATGCTTCTTCAATAATACGATCAAGCTTAAGGTTTTTTGTAATTTTTACTTTTCTTTATAAACCTCTTCTATAATAGGAGATTATATATTTAAGGTAACCTTCCTTTAATGTCAAAAGATATTTCTTGAATACGAAGAGTTTACTATGGGTTTTTTTTTTTTCCGATTCCACTTTGTATGTTGGGTTACCATTCCTCAAAATATTTTTCTTTTCTATAGACTAAGCGAGAGTTTGTGGTTGGGATTGTTTTATAGATGGGTAGGTAGTTGTAGGCCAACTCAACAAGAATTTTTGTCCCCGGGTCTTATTTGGTTATAATATTAATTGACACGATCCTTGTGGTGCATTCCAATATTCTTGGAATTGAGGAATAAATTGTTAAAATAGTATAATGTTTTTGTTTGGAGTCAAAAGGTTTTTGATAATAATTTTTGGTGCATTGAAATTAGGATTCCACTCTAGTGGAAATTGTTAAGCTCAAGGCTAAGGGTATGATTATGGTGTGTTGCATTAATTTAGAACCTATTACATTATTGGCGCATATGACTAGTTCTCGATTTGATTGAAAATTACCTACTTCCCTTTAAGCCATATAATTCAACTCATCTTCAATTTTTGATAACTTAGTAAGGGAAACAATGCTCATTGGTTTGTGGCATGCTTTGGATCACATATGAGGAGGATATCTGATTTGTCTAAGGGACAATCATTAATTCCATGTTTGTCTCTACATCTTGGAAAATATATCAATAATGGCTCTTTGTTCAAAGATTTCTCCCTATTCACACTTGTATTAAGATAAACTTAGAGGTATATCCTTAAATTTGTAATTTCCTCTATTAATTTGGATATGTATCAACTATACATTTTTCCTTTCTATTTTGGAATGTTTTACCGAGTTTGAGAGTAGTTATTACATAGATAAATGATATAAGTGAATTCAAATTTTTTCATATATCCCTTTCTTATAATATTGATGGCTTCTTGTGCATCCTCGTCTCTAGTTCCTTAAGAAATAGATTTTTAATAAGAGTAATAAAAAGACAAGTCCCACACCTCCTATAAAGAAAGAAAAACCGATCAAGATAGTGCTCAAAATTCTCGTCCTCCTTTTATTCTATCCTAATTATGACTCATCACAAACAATTTCTAATCTCATATATACTCTTTTTCTCGTGTGATGAGTGTCATTGATACTCACACTTTAGTTATCTCGTAGAGGAAATAGTCAAAATCATGCTCACTAATTATTCAAGAAAAACCTTACTCAAATACTATTCTAAATGTTAGTAAGAAACAAAATATCTTAATAAAACATAGCATTAGTGAACCCAAAATTAAAAATACCGAAAATAATTAAATATTAGTAATTTAAATAAATGCTAAATAAAAAGATGAGATAAAAACAAGATAAATGGACACATTGGGGAGGAGTGTCTATTTATCCTTCCTACTAATCTAGTTTAAGATCAGTAAATCAAAAAGTTTGACTTATCACCGAATCAAGTATTTTATTAAATAAATGAAATTATTTTACAACAATCCATGAACTAACTCCAGAATTCCAACACAAATTCTATTTTATACCAAGAGAAGTCTTTACCACTCAACAAGAGGATAGGTTATTCACAACAAATAGTAGTATTTAATTAAGATATTTTTATGATAACAATTGATTTTTTGAGGAGTTACAATATTATAAAATAAGTCTATGTCTTACTTAAATCGGATTCATTTTTTATTTACATTTATGGTACTTAATTGAGTTAAATTTGAGAGGATTAATAAGTGGTAGAAGATGTCAATGATCATGCATTGCATTCCTATAATAATTATGATTATAAATCTAGGATTTGTTTTGTTTGTCTGCACCAAATTTTCAATTAATTGCGGGTGTTAAGTTGAGCTTACATGATCCAAATAAATTACATGATGTATTAGATAGTATCGCATGCTTCATTCCCTTCTCATCATGTCACCTCATCTACTAGATACATCAACTCGCCATATTGACATTTTAGTCATTTACCACCTTTGTGAGTTGATAATTCTAGGTGTGTCCCATGCTAGTTTTCTTGTGAGTGTTGCATTCCATAGGAGTCATGTGTTAATGCATGGGTGATTCTTGCACTCTAAGTGATTTCTACGATAGTGCATGAGGGATTCCTGCACTTTGGTCTATAGCTTAGTCATGTGATGTGTTAAAATATGTTCTTTAACAAATTGTTTGTAGTACATAAATATCATTTTAACACAGCTTTGAAGAAATGTGCACAAAATGAAAATAATGAGGTTATGAACAAAACTTCCTTTCAAAATATATTAAAGTTTTAATTACCAAATTATAATCTAATCATTAATGTTAAATGATGACATGAAAAAATGGGGGTTTTACATAGGATTAAAGAGGGCTCATCATCAAGATGCATTAGACAATATACTTTTAAGGTATAATCGCACCCTAAAAATATGCACTAGAGTTTCATCGCATCAATCTTGTCCCCCTTTTATTTGGGACATGTATATATGCTATATAAAAAATAGTCTCAAATGAGAAATTAAAGGATTATGATTAATCAATACCTCTTCTAATGTATTTTCCTAGAATATATTTGTAGGTGATATATTTAAAAGATATAAAGCTATTTGGACAGCTTCTACCCAAAATATATCCTCCATTATTGTAGTGGAAAGCATACAATGATCCATCTCTATGATAGATCGAATGCAATTTTCTGCAATTCCATTATTTTTGGAATATAGTAATCTATAAAATTCTCCTTTGGAACATAAAAACACACCTCCTTTTTCTTACATCGAAATTACTTGAAAATGGCAATTTTGAATGTTAGTGAATGAATTCTAGTACTTAGAACTAATTTGTAGCAAATAAAAATGAACAATTCCATTACACAAGACAATACGTTTATCTTGAAACCCCAAATTTGATGGAAAATGAGTAAGGAAAGGAATTTTCTTTTCTTCCGTGTTATATATTGGTTAATTGAAATGAAAACAAATTATAAGAAGTTGAAGGAACACAAAAATGTCATTTTTACCCTCTATACTATCTTTTATTTGTACATACAACTTGCATCTAGAATTTAATTCCAAAACCAAATTCTTCTTGCTCGCTTATCGAATGAATTAATGATCAATTCCACATGTTCTTCTTAATTTTATAGCTAGCTTCATATATCCTCCCCGCATTGAGAATGAGAAGATTGAAATAGGGAAGAGGCACAAACCATATAATTCAAATCTGCAATTATTCGGGATGTTTTTTTTTTGATATTATGAACGGATCACAGGTGAATGTAGACCATAAGTTACACAACTATTTGATACTTTATGCCTTTTTTGATACAAAATCCAAAAAAAATCAAACTGCCTCTGGCGACTCTCCTTCCCGCTTTGACTTGAAACATGGCCACGTGTCGAACTAGCGCGCATTTAGGGACAACTTTTGGATTTTTCTTTTGAAGTTGCATCGAAGAGACACATGGCTTCTTCCACCACTTTTCTCTGTTTATTTGTATTTTGGCTAAGTCCCTTTTGTTTGGTGGGGCTTATATCTGACCCAAGATACGTGGAGGCTCAGCGCTTGTTTGGAACTATCCCTCTGGATTTTATCTTTGAAGTTACGCTGAGAAGACACATGGAACCTTCTTTCGGTTCTCTATACTTATCCGATTCTACAAACAAATTGGCCGTCCCCTTTTTGACTCTAACCATGTGTTGAACTTGCACTCATTTGGGAACCCACTCTTTAGACCTAGCCTTGGTGTTGACGCTGATGAGATACGTGGAGGCTTCCACTTCCCAAAGAATTTTCAACTACCAACTGTCTCCTTTTTGGACTTGGGACACGTGGAATGTTTGTGCTGATTTAGGGATGCGCTTTGATGTGCCTTTAAAAATTCCACCGAGATGACACATAGAACCTTCACAAGTCTTTTTTTCAGCCCCAAGTTGACTCATATGCGGCTAAGTCTAAAAACTTTGAGTCTTCCCCATTCTCCTCCTAAGAGCCTTTGGTTTCTTTGACGTTGTTGGCCCCCTTCACAACGCCGCTTCTCCATTTTGAGTCTATCTACTACTTAGATTTGGAATCGATCATCAGATTTGAAATGTGGCTCGCATGATAGAGCCGACCCTTAGATTTTTCTGTGCAACATCGTGTTTGATCAATTTTACCGGGGGGAAATTGAGATAACAATTTGGTGAATCACTAGGACATCTACTTGCTAAATGAAGAGACAGTAGCCTTGAAGCATCCATTGGGCATGTATTCTTCCGGTAGACACAAATCTAATGTTGTCCCAAAATCAGTGAGCCCGAGTGCTTGCTTGCACAATGCACTTCCGAACCTGATTTGTAAATGGACTACCTCGAAACCTGATTTTAGTTGCTCTATATTTGTTTCATTTTGGAACTAGCAATTGTTACAGGTAGCTATGGGTCTCTCCATGAATATTAAAGGGGCCTGGCACATTGTTCTATCCTCGGGAGATGTATTTTGCACGAGCAACAAACACCACAACACACACTATATACAAAAGAAAAGATCATACATGCCCTAAGTAGAACATGCAGAGTGTGAAAAGCACTTCTTCTACTGAAATAAAATCTACTCCTACTCTACACTAACCAAAGAGAAAGGGGACTCAAATAAATCTTGTAATTGGCAGGATAAGTAACTTCCCATTCTCAATAAGGCAGCCATACAAATTATTTGACATTGAATATGGTTGCTTGAATGAGTGAAAAACTGACTATAAGTCGGTCCTCCAACCAAATCATCAAGGTGTCAATCAAGACAAGGCAAATGCCTCTTTTAGTTTCTCTTCATTTGGATTGAAGAGGCATTGCAGCTTATCCTTGGTACTTTGGAACTCATCCTCATTCCCCGAGGTGGGCATGACTTGTTTTGGCTTCTCCCTTGGCTCCAAAGACACCAAGTACCTAATTGGGAAAGGTCTTGTCCTTTAGATGTGCCTCTTGCTCTAAAATTCAACTCCAAGAATGGAGTCTTCTTGCTGACCTTCCTAGGTGGATGGTGTGGAAGAGATGATGACATCCTCTTGCCTTTTCCCTTCCTTATCTTGTGGAGAACATGGAAGATTCATATCTTCCAACCTTGGTTCTAGAGGGATGTTATGAAGTGTAGGTTGTTGTCCTTGAATGTCCTCCTTCATGGTAGAAGGCTCATGTGCTTGGAAGGTGGATGATGGAAGATAAAATGATGTGATCTCCATGGGATCCTCTCCATCAAAGTAATCTTCCAAGTCAGACAGATAATCTACCTCCTTGTTTTCCTACTACATGTGCTCGATCTCCTCCATGGTGTCCTCCATGTATAGAACTTGCTCACCATGGTTTCCCTCTTCCTCAGACATGAAGTTTGAAAGCTCAAAGTCTTCTTCACATTAGATCTTGAAGGGGATGAAGTGGAAGGAAGAACTGAAGGTTCTGTGGTGGCCTACTCTACACTTGGAGCCTCTAAAATTATATGGTCCTTCTCCATAGCCGTAGTACTACTCCTCTCTTTGGATTTGGAGTAGCTCCTTCTTCCTCCTTGTGGTGTAGCTAGAGCTTCCACCACTTGTGGCTTGACCTTATAGGTTTAACCAATAAGGGAATCTTTATAAACTCAAATCTAGTAGCCCAACTCTTCATATTTTCTATCATTTCTTTTCTGTTGGGTTCCTCTACTTGCTATTCTCCTTGGCTGGTTTTTGGAGTATCTCCCTGACATGGACTTGGGGGAGTAGGAGGAGTGGTGGATGGGGTCTCCACTAGTTGTTTCCTTGTTTGTGGTGGAGGGGAAGGAATTTATTTTGGCTCATGTGGAGGGGACTCAGATTTGGAAGGGAGAAGGGAAGAGGAGAAAATTTGGATGGAAGACTAGTGGACGAAGAAAGAAATTCAGCACTGGGGTAGAAAATGAGGGGCTTGACTCTTGAAACTACTGAAAATGATAAATCTTGAGAAAGACAAAATGAAGAACAAGGAGCTGGTGATTAACTTACCTATTGACAAGGTTGTCTTGTGTCCAACTCATAAGCCTTAATATCCTCAATCCACTATGCAAGTTGAGGCAGCATTTAATTCATGAAGTCAACTTTCTCTTGAGGACCTAATGTCTTGCAATAGGGCTGGCCCATCGATAAGGTTCCCTATCACCAATTATGAATTCTTTCATATAAGATGTATCCCTAAAATGCACCATGCTAGGTTCCATCCCTTGAATCTTCTCTAGCAGATCCAAATTTTCCATGTAGTTGTTATCATTATATGCATCCCTTGTTCTTGATAAGCTCCATAGCCAAAATGGTTTTGACACTTGCTCATATGGGTAAGCATAATGGTTCTGGATCTGATCATAATGCTGATCTGGAGGAGTTGGGAAATACATTGGAGGCGGACTGCATTGTTGTAGGTGTGAATTCCATGAGGGGAATGAAGTCATGATTGCACAACTTCATGAATGGTAGAATATGAAAGATGTGGAAAGAAAGATGAATGAAGATGGGTGGAAATGGATGGAAAAGGTCTACAACTTAGAGAAGGGGTCATTGACCAGATGGAGTCACTAGATGTGCTTTACATGTGCCTCAAAAGGTTGAATCCTAACATGAACACACCAACTTGCATAAGATAAAGTGGTAAGGTGCTTCAGACCTATCCCACCGGGTGTTCCAAAAGTGTTAGTGTAGAATCACATCACCCCTGAATGGCCTTGTTATGAAGTGGGGCATTCGGTGTGATTACACAACATTGGACCATATCTCAAGCTATGGGACTTGCAAACTTGAGATGGACCTCCAGAGAAGGTTGGTTCCTGCTTCCTAATCTACTTGCCACAAGCTACTCTAGTGTAGGAAGAACCTAATCTATCCTAATCTAATGGTCCAAGGAGATAGGGAGAGAGAGAGAGAGGAAAGAGAGCCTACACTAAGTGGTGATACACTAGAAAAGGAAGTGGCAAGATACTCTATTGAGGGAGAATGAAATAGGGAAAAGGGGACTGAGGGAGGTCAGATAGAAGTGACACAGACCTAGATCTAAATCCACCATCGAAAATCCATGAAGCATAATGCCCTGCAACTACAAACATGAAATAAATGCACATGGAGAAAACACAAGATGTAAACGCATGGAGAAACAAAAAAAAAATGTAGGTTGAAAGACACCACACAAACCTGATTTTATTGCTCTATAAGGTGCATAGACTATTACATTAATTCTCAAAGGCATACAATCCACTTTCCAAGCGTAAGAGAAGGATTACAAATGCGCAAATGGAGTCGAAAAAACTTTGACAGAGTTTCCCCACATCCCAGAATGTCTCCCCTTTCTCAAATGATAAATTCGTACAATATATAGATGATGAAAACCAGAGGTAAAGATTAGAAACTTGAATCTATTCCTAAAGTACAACCACTAACCATCAATGCCCACTATGAATCTTCCCAATATCCGTCAAGTATGCCTCTTTATATATGTCTAGCATGTGTATGAAGGAAGAACGGAAGATCAGATCTAATCATTAGTTGAAGAAATCAGATCCTTCATTAATGGCATGAAATATGTTTTCCTAATTTTCACCCACCTAACCTTGCTAGAATTAAAGTTTCAGGATCTTATCGTGTAGAGGAGGTCAAGAGATTTCCAAAAAGTCTTCTCTTTCTCAAATCCAAGCTTCCACCAAAGGATATGGCCATCTCAAGATTTTACATTGAGACTGTGTAAAATAGAAAAAGTAACCTTTGCAAAGTAGATCCATGGGCCTAAAAATACAAACTGCACTTTTTTCAAAAAGACACAAAATCAAAAACTTCCCGCAACCTCGCAGGTCTGAAATTCACTTTTGCCTAAAATCCCCATGCAAGCCCGCATCCTTCTCATTTTTCTTCTTGGCAAGAAATCTCCCATGGGCCCGCGCTTGCAAATTGGGATTTTGTGAAAGTCGAAAAAGATACAAAAACTCCCACGGCCCTGCAACTTAATATTTCCCAAAAGTCTTCTTCGGCCCACCGCCGCATTTTCCAGCTTGGTGAAAAGTCCTCCCTAGGCCTGTCGACCTGCATGTAATTTAGGCTTGACACGTGGCTTCTCTGGGCATAGGCCGAGGTGTGGCTTACTTTTATACTTTATGCCTTTTTTGAAACAAAAGCCAAAACTACTCAAACTAGCTACAAGTGACCCTCCTTCCCACTTTGATTTGAAACAAGGCCACGTGTCGAATGGCACATGTTTGGGGACAACTTTTAGATTTTGGTTTTGAAGTTCCGCCAAGAGACACGTGGCTTCTTCCGTATCTTTTCTCTGTTTCTTTGTATTTTGGCTAAGTCCCTTTTGTTCGAGGGGCTTATGCCTGACCTGAGATACGTGGAGGCTTAGTGCTTGTTTGGGACTATCCCTACAAATTTTACCTTTGAAGTTACGTCGAGTCAACACATGGCACCTTCCACCGAGTCTCTATACTTATCCAATTTTACAAATGACTATGTTCCTCTTTTGACTCTGACCACATGTTGAACTCACACTCATTTAGGAACCCGCTCTTTGGACTCACCTTGGTGTTGCGCTAATGAGACACGTGGAAGCTTCCGGTGCTCGAAGACTTTTCAACTTCCAACCTGTCTCCTTTGGAATTGGGACACGTGGAAGGTTCTTGCTCATTTAGGCTGCCCTTTGATGCACCTTTTGGAATTACGCTGAGCTGACACATGGCATCTTTAAAGAGTTTGTCGTTTGGCCCCGAGTCAACTTGTATGCGAATAAGTCTGAAAACTTCGAGTCTTCCCTGTTCTCCTCCTAAGAGCCTATGGTTTCTTTGATGTTGTTAGCCCCCTTCGTCGACTCTCGCTTCTCCATTTTGATTCTACTTGCTCCTCGGATTTGGGATCGATCATCAGATTTGAAATGTGACTGGCATGATAGAGCTGACCCTTAGATTTTTCTGTGCACGGTCACATTTGATCAATTTTTCTGGGGGGGAAATTGATATAAGAGAGGCCTCAAAACACCTTTCACTCCCCACATAACATATTTCGTCTAAATATATCCATAATATTTAGTAATTTCTTAGACCATGCATTCTTTGAATTGTCTCTTTCTAAACATAATTTGATTGAGGATGTTCGATGCTTTTCAATGAGTTATATGGCTACCTTGAACTATTTTAGAGATTTATACATGATGTGTGTACATCCCTAATGACTAAAGATGTGTAATTATGAGATTTAGGAGCTTTGGATGCCTTTTCATAGTATAAGAAGTAAGTGATTTTGTTAATTTATGAGAGATTTCTAGGTTAGAAAATTATGTATTGTATACTTTGTTATGAATACTTCCATACACTATTTATATTAGAAATTATGACCCAAACGAAGTTTTAGATCATAATAAAAATTTAATTTTGAAAGTTCCATTAGAAGCCATGTTGGTCCAAGGCCATAAAAATGGTTAGGATAGTACAACATAATCCTAATCGAATTGTATAATCTTAGATAAGATCAACAAACATTGTGAATGAAATTTGGAGATGAGGAGCTCATATTTTCCTATAGATTTTACAAATTGTCTTCCCATATATTGTTAACAATTCAATGCACAATGATAAAAAGGATATATATTATACCTTAGGAAGTTCTAAGACAAAAATGAAAATTTTTTTGTTGTTCATAAAAAAGTGCATAGTGAAGTCAAGGGTGCCAAATTGTGAATTATAAAATTTGAGTGTCTACCAAATGTAATATTCAATATTTATGTGATATTTTGCATAGGTTTTATAGAATACTAAAACTTGTAGAAGGAAATGGATAAATTGTTGAGTCTTGTAGTGTTTATTCTTTATGTTGATGTTGTAGTGACATGCACGAATGAATGATGACTAGTATTATTATCATATCATGTTTATTTCAAAATTTATTCACATATTTTTCAACTTCCTTTTTTAATTTATAACTCCTTTACAACAAACTTGAGTCATTATTTCTATATCTAACATTTTCATTACGATATCCAACCCATTATTGATATTCCAAATTCCCAATATGGCACTTTATATATGGTTATTCAACCTTAAGTTTTAAAACGTTAGAAATATATATATCATCTATCTCTTTAACTTTAAAGGAGGGACGGTAGGAGGAACCATATTATTAGGAAATTCAAGTGTTGTGTGTTAAATTGAGGTGGTAGGACATGGTTGCAGTTCACACATTTACTGGTTACCGAAGTTTGTTCTTTGGTACATATTGAAATTTCTATTTCTTTATATGAAGGATATCATTAAATAAAATTATCACCCATAGAATATGTAATTCATTTAGCTGAGATTATACCCTATTTTTTTCCATGATAAATTATTAATTTTTTGGAAAATATTAGATCATATTTGAATTCAATGTCCAATGATTACATAACATTGAAATATATCACTTTTTATATTATTAGGATAAATATATTGTTAGGTATGTGAGCATTGATGAATAAGAAACACTTATTTATTTCTATGGGTATAAATGTTTGAGGCATTTTATGCAAAAAAATTAATCTTTCAAAAAATATCTCATAGGTTTATGTTATTCTTTCTCTATTTCAATTAAGTGGGTGATATAAACATGAAAATTTTCTACTCACACTCGCTCATTTGTTTCAAATGGTATCCTAGTTAGTGATTGAATGAGATGAATGATGATAAAACCATTCAAATGATTCATCTTTTAGTTTTAATAGAAAAACTCATACATACATGTCTTCATGCTCAACACTCAAAAATCATCTGCAACACAAAAGGCTACATTCAACTCCATACTTTTGAAAAAAATCCCAAAACAATAGATATTCATCTAACGGTCTAGCTAGAGTCAATGACCCTATAGGTTGTCGCAATGGTGTTATTATTGTTTCAAATTACATAAGGAGAAGTACATAAATTAATAAGAATTTTGCTAAAAATTCATTTGATCGGTATTGGATGGCCCCACTAGAAAACCCTATCTCGTGACCTCCACGTAAGATTAGTGATGGCCCAAATGGCGAACTATGGAAAAGATTGATCTGGAGGTGGCCAAGGTAAAGCAGTAAGAGGGCATGTAAAAATGCCGACTATGAAAACCAGAAATCCTAGGTGCATCCAACAAGAAATATGTGGCGTAAAAGGAAGGAGGAGAAAAGGAAAATGAAGATCCAATCACTTGGATTGATATGGAATTTACTGAAAAAAAGAGACCCCCTTCCAAATCATACCAAATCCCTCCAAAAATAGGGATCTTATCTCGATGGGAATAACAAAAGAGGACTTGATATGTCCTGTGATGGAGAAAAAAACCCCTTCACCTCTTGTAAAGACTCTTATGCATGAATCATTGTTACTAAAAAGAAATGGGGTTAGTCATAACCAGGGAAGTAGGAAAGCACTAATCGGTCCAAATCCTATGTTGTAGAAAGCCTCCAAAGTAATGAGAATGCCATAAATGAGTTCTTTAAACCCTCTCAAGAGACCCCAATGATGAAATTAGATGAGGATTTGCTTTAAAAGGTCCTAAAGGAGAAGGAAAGTTTTACTTGAATTGGGTCTTATTTGAATATTTCACAAATTTTGGCCTAAACTTTGTCATCTCCATGAATGGATTTCTCAAAGATGGGGAGAAAGGATACAAGGTAATATTGAGATTTATCCTTGTGCTAAATCATATTTTATTGATGTCTTTGAAACCCCAAGACATTGATTTGATTTTTAACTAATATTGGGTTTGGGGAGAACACAGTTGATGTTTGGTATCTATCTTTTGATTCGTAAAAGACTCCTTTGATACCTACCTTGTTTGGGTTCTCTTTCAAGGGTTCCCTCTTCACTCTGGGAACAGATATTTCCTTATTGATATAGGGGATACTCTAAACTCATGTGCAAACATTGATGATAATATCTCTGTTTAAAACCATACTACTTATGCTCGTATCCTTATAGACCTTGATACCTACAAATTCTTACCAAATAGAAATCAATCTACAAATTAGTGAAAGGATTTGGGTGCAGAGGTTAGACTATGGGGGTCTTTCTTTCAAATGTTGGTGTTCCTTAAAACTGGTCATACTATAGAGGATTGTGAACATTCCAAATTGAAGATCGACTCTGCATGGTGGAAGGATTCTTTACCCAAACATCTAACAATCAATCTTAACTCAGACTCGAGTGTGGAATATAACCTACAAGATGACTCGCAAAACATGGAGGGGCCTCCAAAAATATAGACAAGTTACATCCAGATGCTTCTTTGAAGGAGAGAATTCTATGATAAATTGTTCTTCAACCACCCTCCTTATGGGTCACATCCCTATCAAATCAAATGATGTTGTTGTTCTGATTTCACGGGAAGAAGGAAATGTGGACTGGACGATGGTGGATAGGAAAATGAAGGTATACGCTAAATATAAATACCCCATCATCCTAGGTAAAGCACCATTCTTGTCCTTTTATTTGATGTCACCGCTAAATTTGGGTTGTTCGCCTTTTTTGCTTTGTAGTTTCGGTAGCTAATATTTCGTTGCTATTTTTTTCTTTTTTTTGTGTTGTCATGTTGGCGATTATCTTCATTGTTCATCTTATTTGTTTTATCTTAATTTTGATCAATTTATTTTAGTGTTGTTATGGTAAAATCTGGATTCTAAGCCCTATTGTACCAGGGTATAGTCACTACCAAATAATTATTTACCAATAAATAAATAAAATCTCTCTCTCAAAATAAATATAAGAGAGCTTAAAATTAGTATAAATAATAACTATCACTCTTCGCATTCAAAATATTCCTTGTAAGCTATATTGAATTCATATAGGTTCCCTTGTGGTATTACCAGAAACTATTCAAAATATAAATTGTATACAAAATATTGTTCTTTTACAATAGTTTTTGGGAAAAATTATTCCCTCCTCTATTGTTAGCTAAAATGAGGTTATTGGAAATACAAAATGAAAATGTAAATATATGTAAAACATTTACACTCAATTACCGATAGTGTTGCGATTTTACTCGTGAGAAAATAATATAAGTAGAAATGTGAGAAGAAATAAATGTAGATTCAAACATAAAGAAACAAGGAAAGGAAAATTTGCATTCAAAATGAGTAAATAGATATCTTATATAATTGTTCAAATATATTTTATATGAGAAACACTTCTTATATTGATTCTACATGGATGAAATGAGTGGAAGAAAGAACAAACAACACAAAAATGTGATATTGTAGAAACAATCACGGAAAAAATTACTCCTAGTGACTTTTTATTTATTCATGAAGATGAACATAGAGTCCTACAAAGCTTTCATCTCACACAAGATCCTCGTACAAAATCATGGGTGCCACAAACTAGTTTAGCCCAAATCCTCCAAGTCTTTAACAATTAGAATTGCCTCAAGCTACTATTAAAATGATCTCTTACAATATTATTAGAAACACAAATTCTCTTCGAATTTTGCTAAATAAAACCCTTCTATATTCATTTAAAGTACTTCATCATGTTTAAAAATCTCTCGGTTGGTAAATGTTACATACTTTTAGAAGATATCTTCCTATTTTATAACTACATGTAGAACAAGTCAATTTTATCAACATAGGAACCCACAAATAAATAAATTCAATTTTCATAATATATGAACTTGTAAATTGATTAAATTAGTTTGCAAATCGAATTCTTTAAAAGACATATCTACAACATGCAAATAGACAATGTAGTTTAGTAACTTGAAAATTTTGATTTGCAACTTAATTTGCAATATAGAAAATAACAAGATTGATTTACATCTTGAAAAATGGAAAAAAAAATTGAACTTATAATCTATAATTACAAATTCACAACTTCTATTTTCAACTTAGAAATTGACAAAAATTGACTTACTCAATTGGCGAACTTGTAGTTCTGCAATGAAAAATGGGAAATGTTGGTTTTCAACTTACATTTTGACAAATTTAACTTATAATTCACAATTTTTCAGTTACAAAGTGGTTTTCCAACATGCAAATTGATAAAATTGAGTTGCAACTTACAGCTTCCAAATTGAAAAAATCAATTTACGACAAGCAAATCGACGATGTAAATTTACATAACATAAAATCTTGTAAATAAAATGGATCATTCAATGAAAACATTTTATAACCCTAATTTCTCTACTCCTCTCGAACCCTACACATGGTAGCGGCGGGTAGATAACTGAGCACATGTAGGGAGATGGATTTTTGTTAATCATTTGGAGGAAATTTTGAAAAATCAGCCCGCTTTGCGAGGATATGACACCCCTATGAAAAATTGCTTGAGATGGGTTTCTCATGATTCTATAAATCCTTTCGTGGTTGGATCTAGCACTAGCGTTGATAAAAACTTGCAAGAAGGAAGGGTAAAACCTAGTATTACTGTTGAATATGCCAAGAACGTGCTGGGAGGAATATTCTCCATTGTTCACACCAGTTACTCTGCTTCGATTGAGGCTTTGGTTCATTTCTCATTCAAAGAGTTCTTGCAATGAAGATGGTAACCAAGACAATGAGGCCTACCGAGAACAACCCCATTGTAACCTTTGGTGATGAAGTCCTCCAAATAGAGTCATTCTACCAAGATCATGCCTTGTTATGCAAATTCATTGTCTCTCAGGTTAGCTTTGCCTGTCCTCCATAATTGGATCTCCAATCATTGGATCCCGCTTCTAGCATGAAGGTTAGATCTCTACCCCTGTGCTAAGGGAATTTTTATTATTTATTTTTCCTCCATAGTTGATAATGACATTATTGACAAACAAAGTTAGTTCTCGCTTAAAAGGTATCTTATCATAAAACCTTGGTTTCGATCATTCAACCGTTTCACTGAATATGTCTCCAACAAACTGATTTAGATCAGATTACCTCACTTACCCATTCGATTTTGGGATCAAATTTATCTAATATCCATAGTATATACCTTAGGAAGAATTATTAATATCGAATCCCAAACCTATCATTTCACACATTTAACCTATGCAAGAATCATAGTTGAGATTGATACTTCAAAGGATCTTCCAGCCCATATTTAGCTTCAAGTAAAAATCAAACTTGGACTCAACCTTTGGACTATGCGGGCCTTCCTTTTAAATGTAGGTGATTTTTTTCTTTCGGGCATTCTACTGCTAATTGTGAGTTGATAAAACAAAAGAATGAGAAAGGCTAATTGATGGAGAAAACCCTTCCGAACATTTGGTTTTGAATCTAAGGACTTCCTTGATTCTAATGCTTTGAGGAGGAAGATTTGGTAGAATCGGTCCCTAAAACCCCTTTGAGAGAGATCACAGATCATGTAAACAAGGAGTTATCCGTGGGTGAAACTCAGAGGACTGGAAACACTAATTGGAAAGCACATGTAGTGGCTAAGGAGAATGTTCCTCCTCATTCTCCTTGTTCAAGAAACACATTTCAGCTGATTGCAGATCTTGAAGTTGTTATTCCTTTACAATAAAATCATCATGAGTGGATTACGGTTCATAACAAGAAGAAACCTATACACACAAAAACCTCTCCCACCATGTAGAATTTACTACCCTTCAAGAGCTGCTTGGTTGTTGTATTATCACTTTTTTGTTATTGTTCTTATGTTGTTGGCTGTAGGCTTTGGTATTTTTCTTGCAATATCCCGATGTTGATAAATATTTTTTTGGGACAATTGTAAAATCTGGCTAGTGGGCCTTTTTGTACAAAGGTATAGTCCCTTTCAAAAAACTATTTACCAATAATAAAATAAACATTAAATCTTGTAAATTGACAAAAACGGGGTGTGGGGCGGAGAGCTATGTGCTTTATTGTGCAGTTCAAAATTTGAATCGAGAAAGGGGAAGTAAAAATCAGGAAATCACAGGTCCATATGCAATTTCACACAAATTGCAAGTGTGCAGCAAGAGTCTAAAACTCTGACAAATATTTGGTTTTAACACTACAACAATTCATGATCTTTTGAACTCCATAGACTTATCAAATCCATTTCACCTTGACTGTATTTGATCGTTTGCAACCAAATGTAACTCATGTACTTCATATTTTCTCTAAGTTCAAAATTTGGGGACAACACTAACCAAAAGTCATTAAATAAACTTAGCAAGAGCTTTAAAGAAAAAATTACACCACTTGCCTTTTGTTATTCCGGGATATACAGTTGTATTCAGAACTTTAGCCCAAAACTAAGATGCAAAAATTTTAGGTTTCACCATCAAATCTATTACTGAATTATTTTCGGTACTCTTTATTTGCAATCAAATACATTAAGCTTATAATGAATTCAAGTTCATCTCCACCACCTATCTGTTTTTCACTTAAATAGTTACATCTTAAGCACCGTGGTATTGGCTCTTAGACATTTAACGAACTTACTTTCAGTAAACATGTAGTTGTTTTCAGTGTAGATCATCAACTTTTTGGTCTAGAGCAAATAACATGTCTTTCAAAAAGTTTACAGATTTTTAAGATAAATATTCAGAAACATTGTTTTATACTACCAGAATTTAAAGATGATATTGATCTGTTTTCATATTTGTCATGTGTTGACAGTGTTAAACTATCTCACATTATCCAGCATGCCTCCAAAAATATATGGACAAAACAATTCATAGCCAAGAATTCAACAGCTCGCCAACATCAATCCAATGAAACACAAGGTTTTGAACAGGGTGAGTACTAACTTATATGACAAATTCAAGTTCAATTATAACTCGGACTAAAAATTCAAAGTTTAGATTTAGAATTATTTAGAACTTTATATTTTTGCATTATTCGTTTGTGTTGTACAGGTGCACGACGTGGGATGAACCCTGTACCCCCTCTTAGATGGTATCCAAATAAACAGCAGATCAATATTTTGGAAAACATATACAAATCAGGGATAAGAAAACCATCCGATGAGGAGATGAAAAGAATTACAATTGAACTACAACAATATGGACCGGTGAGAGATGCAAATGTGTTCTACTGGTTTTTTAATAGAAGATCTGGAGGCAAAGGTCGTATTAAGAGCCCTTACATTTCCGATGAAGCTCAGGGTTCTTCTCGGAGATCTTTACCTTCCTGGATCAGCCTCAAGCCGCCACATTCATGAAGTCTTCTTCAACAGCATTACCGTGTTCAAGAAACGAACCGGATTATGGTCAACAAAACAATTTAAATCAACCACTCCAGATTCAAGCACCAATATCCAGAGGAACTCTTAGTGGTGGTACAAGCCCTAATAATTCTAATGATTATATTCTATCACAACAAATTCATTCAGTTCAACACAGATTTATATCATGTTTTCCACACGACAGCAGCACTATTCAAAAAAATATTGGTATGTTATAATTCTAATTTTGAGTGTCCCTGTTAATGTAACGTTTTCTATGTGCAGAACCGGAGACAAAATTCATAGAGAGTCCTGCAAATTCTGTATTTATCGATAACAAGAGAAATAATGTTTCGACTTTGGTTTATCAATGTCAGAGTACTAATGCACATGCACACACTGGTATGTATAGATATCTTGGCATAAAATCAATAGCATTTTCTTTCCATTAAAAAAGTCTTGCAATATAATCAGACTCGTGCCATTTAAGTAATTAAATCCTCGTCCAATAGACCAGCATGGTTGCATGCATGCAAATCTTACATGTTCGAGGTGTTATCTAAAGTGCTTCATAAAACCGAAGAGTTAGAAAGCGTCCTTTACATATCCATGAATTACAAATTTTGCTATCACATTCTATTATACCTCATCTGATTAAGACCATTTTTCAAACAAATCACATGCCTTTTGTATACTTCAATGTTTTGCAGTCTACGTATAACAGGATATTGCAACAACAACATTTACAAATCTACATGCTCTGTCCCAAGGGTCCCATTTTGGTACATTAAGGGAAATCTTAGCGGAGACAAATTGGTTGGGTTGGACACTTGTTGGTTGTATTTGTTGAAACAGTGGCAATGCTTGATGTTGATGTCCATGTCCCACTCCAAAAATCCCATTTTTGCATGAAATGAAAGGCTGCAGAGGAACAGCTGGTACGGGCAAGGGTTGTGGAGTTTGGGCTACACCTGTCAATTACATTTCTCTAAAGAACTTCAGTGCCTCGTCAAAAAAATTTCCCTGATTATATCCTACAATCATTGCACTCCAGGAAAATTTTTTTAGCTCAGACATATTGTCATGGACATAGCATGCAGCTTCTATACTCCCACATATACATGCATGACTAAAAGGGAATTCTCCACAACTATAACCAGCATCAACTCTTTTCTAATAATACCCATGTGAATATTTCTTCCAGTGTTCACAGTAGACCCAGTTTATAAATCCTTTTCAACTAATTAACCAAAATGCCCATGAAAATTCTCAGGTTTTCATTATAGAGATCAGTTGAACTAATCCATCATCCTTTTAAATTCTCCATGCCAAGCCTATAGATCTCACAATAACAATATCTCATGCTGTATTTTTATCCGATTCCATGTCTCACAAGATGAATAATTAACTTTTTCAAAGGCTCACTAAATCAACACCATCTCTTATATAAAAAGGCTCATTTAAGCATGCACCATTCTCAAAAATAGTAACAACAGTAATCATCAAATTTCATTCAAACATTAAAATTAACAAAATGAATAAAATCTTCAAGAAATTGGTACAACAATATCCTGAGTTTAATTCTAGTTTGAATGCATGGATGAATCGGGGCTATGGATTTATGATTTGGAAATGCCCCATAGCAGTTTCCCATGCTTCCCTACAAGGGTGTCTGGTTGATGAAGACATATCATAGAAACAGTTCCAAAGGTCAAAGAAATATTTTATAGATCATCTTAGGAGGAAATGCTAACATATATTTAATATGTTTGTACAGGCTCGGCAGGAAGTCATGGTCTGTAAAAATACAAAAATTAATATCCTATTTCCCATCCATTCTAGTAACGCTACAAGCAATAAAAGTAAAGGGACTTCTCAAATGAGATGTGGGATGAATATTTTTTTATATTTTATTTATTTTGAAGCCATCTCCGTAGGACACAAGGAATCAAATGGAGGGCATTACACAATCTGTCTCTCCCCATGTTCTAATTTTTCATTAAGAAGGTATGTGTTCACTACTTTGTCTAATCCATGTAAGTGACCTTTAAGTTAACATTGTAAGATACCTTTTTCACTAATATGGAAAAGACCAATTTTTGTCTCCTAGGAATATGAAGGGTCACATGCATGATGAAGATAGCATTGGTTTCCTCAAAGGTAATCCTTTAAATGAAACTTTTAATATCAAACATGTGTGGATAAGACTACCTTACTGTCTTTTTGCACTTTCGAAGTGATAATTAC
The DNA here is from genome assembly GCA_018340775.1 of Taxus wallichiana var. yunnanensis. Lineage (NCBI taxonomy): Eukaryota > Viridiplantae > Streptophyta > Pinopsida > Cupressales > Taxaceae > Taxus > Taxus wallichiana. Next base: position 563,039,200 of record CM031236.1, on the reverse strand, counting down.
TTCAAGGCTATGGGTGATGCTTGAGGAAATTTTTTATTTATAGATCCCAAATCTGAATCTTTTGATCAAACCACTTATGCCAATATTTTTTTTGACATGGATATAATTGCTGACGTTTGGCTACCATGGAGCTTAAAGTCAAGGATACAATATGGACACAAAACTTGGATTATGAAGGCTTTTATTTTAGGTTCGAACATGTTTTTCTCTAAGACATTTAGGTTCTAATTGTCACATCGCCAAGAAATAGATTAATGGATAGGTCTTGTGGTGGAAGGACTTTAACTGGATAATTTAGTTAAACATTCTCTTAAAGAGCAGTTGATAATGATAATGATTCAATCAGTCATATGAAGAATCACGAAGAAAATAAGTGTAAGGTTGTCCCCGCCTACTAGATCGTTATTGATTTACAATAGGTTGCAAGAATGGGGTTTTTTTCGTGACGCCATGAATCCATACAAATTCAAATCCCTAAGAATAAGGAGGTTTTTATAATTCATCTACCTATCCACCTGAATGAGAAAGTGGATCCTAATGAGGGTGATGGATGGAAGGTAGTGAACCAAAAAAGAAACGAAAAGCATAAATTCTCCTATTAGGATGAGCCTTAGATTTCAAAGGGGAAAGGCCGGGGTAGTTAGGGAGACTTCTCTAGTTGAAGGTCAAATTGTTTTGATCGATCTACTTTAAGGAGCCCTTTCTCCTTTCGGTGTTTTCTTGCTTCTAGTTTTTGCATTATCTGTTTGTTTCATCTTTGGCTTGTTGGGCCTTATTCCTTGATGTCTCTCATTTGTTCCTTAATGTCTATCTTTCAGTTGTACAAGATTCTCGATCCCTTCAAAATCTTATTTATCACCTTATCTAATAAAAAAACATAGTCATTGATCAAAAAACATAGTTCATACATAGTTTCACAAGACAACCATGGCCTTTGGATTGTTTAAAATAAACATTCATATTATCATAAAAAAACAATCCTATTATGTGAATACATGCAATAAGAAAGCACATAATTGATAGGTATAAAGAATAGCTGATAACATCATACAAGTAAAGAATAAATAGTAATAGTAACAAAAGACAAAGAAGGAGAGGTTAAAACTCCACAAAAGACATGTGCTAGTCTTATATTGATTCAATAGATATTAATAAACACTACCTATGTAATAAATATTTATTAGTATGGTTTGAAGTTATATTTATGAAACAAAATCTCCTATATAGTGTGGGGAGGAGTGCCCATCGAGAATAGTGTAAGGAATCTTTCTAGATCTAATCATCGTGTAACAATATATGAGTGTTTTGTATCAATATAAATATACCTCGTGCACACATGTGTGTAAATAATATATATGTTATGTATTAAATTAATGTCCAAAACATCATGTGTAATGCAATAGGATAGATAATCAAACTAGAAAATGCATTTATTTTGTATTTTCTCTCATATTTCAATGTTTCTAAACTACGTGATTATTTGAATGTTTTAGCGAGATTTTGTAAAATAATAGGTGCAAGAAAGGGGATGACACAATATAAATCCTATAATTAAATCATGAAGATGCATCTTGTATTCATAAGGTGAATGATAAAAAGTTTCATCAAGTAGAGAAATTTATGAAGGATGCTTATGTTTGAGCTATGTAGAAGGCATAAGATGCATTAACAAATAATGAGGGTAAGTGGACCCATGATAACTAATATGTGGAAAATATGATTTTTAATACTTTTAGGATAATGTTCCACATGGTAAGTATTATGTATATTAAGGCTTCTAATAAAACTCTACGGGTTGATATGATAACTCTCGAGAAATAAACAAGTTATTCTTATAATTAAGGAATATGCCTACTACCAACAAAGGTTTATTATATGATGCAATGGACGGTATGAAAGGGTGGATGAGCGAAATAAAATTAAAATTTATTTGGGAGATCCGGGAGCAGCGTATGGATTTGCTTACTTGATCTCTCCTACAATGGAATCTTGGTAAGGAGTGTTGAAATATTGGGATGAGTTTGTTTCGGGATGGATGAAATTGTTACCCCTTCCTCCCCTAAATTTGATTTAGAACCAGAATGGGACAACACTATTTATGCAAGAGGAACTGGTTAAAAGTGCTAGTAATAGGTATGTGCTCTCACTCTTTGGAATCTTTGCTACCATTAGGAAAAACATAGACATGGTTAGGACATGGGCTATAAGAAAATGGGATATGAGACGAGGCATCTCTATGGCAGCCATCTCAAATAAATCATTCTTATTTCAGCTCACCAGGGAGGAGGCACTCCACAAATCCATTAATGGTAGACCTTGGATTTATGGGAAGATAATATTGCATCTCACCAAATGACACCTGGTATGGACATGAAAATTTTTGAGCCCAATTATTGCCCAATTTGGGTGAAGCCCCTTACTTGGCTCTCGAATTTCACGAAGTTGAGGTGATGAGGTTGATAGCTAAAACCCTTAGGGATTTGTTGGTCACTAATCCAATGAATATCATCAATAAATGGATGGTCTTATCTAGAATGTGTGTGAATGTATCTCCAAGAAAAAAGTTACACACCTTTATCACCTCGCTTGGTCCATGTGGAAGTTGAATAGGAGATTGAGTATGAACACTTCCCAGTCTACTATGAAAAATGTAGGACAATCAAAGATGGGGTTGGCTCTTTTTCAAGGGAATGGATCAGAAATGGAAGTGAATCCACTTGTTTCTTTTGATTCCTATGTGTCTATACCAGAACCAAATCCCATAAAAGACAGTTTCCCACAATCAACTAATTTTGATTTAAACACTTTGTAAAATAGTGAGTTGTTAAAAGGAGGTGGGTTAGTAGTGGAGCTTGAAGATATCATATCCCATAGATCTTGAAACAAATTATGCATATTTAGACAGAAAAAATGAGGTAGAAGACAACGAGGTACCCAATGGGACAGAGGATGAGGAATATTCTCCTCCTTGCTATGAAAAAAAAGAATCCATTGACAAACAAGAAGTTTCGTCCTCCGATCCAATGGATAAATCGATTGAAATGGAGAACTCATCTAAAAAAAGCAAGATGGAAGCATTATGAGGTGAAAAAAGGGAATTGAAGACTCAGAGTAAATATGATAGCACTAAACAAGAAAATAAGTGTTCAAATTAGGTTTTGATTTAAATAATGCCCCGATTGGGTAAATTGGACATGGTATTAACGATTAAGAGGAGGATAAACAAAAGCTTTACTCACAAAAGCCTCAACCCCAAATTGATCCGGACTCCTGAAGGTTATTTTTGTTTTATGAGGGCGGGAGATACAAAGAATACATCAATGAGACATTAGGGTGCATTGTTTATTTTTATGATGGGTTGACCATGGTGTAATGAATAATAATTAAGTGGAAGAATTTTTTTTTCTTTGGGACATAATCACAAGGAATAGACATAAAATCTATGTACATCTTCCTATTTGGTGATTCTTGATCATCCTAGCTTACCAATATTGTTGGGTGGTATTTTTAATTTTTCTCTTATCTCAATTCTGCTGCCGGTGTTGTTATTTTGCTTGAATTTTAATCTTATTCTATTTTGTTTCTTGTTTTGTCTTCACACTTGTTTATCTGGGTGCTTAGAACATTTTAAGTTGTTAGGTAGGATCCCCTGCAAAAACACTTTACCCTAAATTAAATAAACAAAAGTGTTGTTAGTGAAAAATTACATCACACTTGATAACTCAAGTGTGTGTGCATGGTCCATTAGTGTAATCTCCATAACGTGGTGTTATCCCTTAAGTTGTGGGACTTTTGAACTTGAGATAAACCTCCGAGAAGGCTGACGTTCTCTTACTAATCGTAATTCTAAAAATACTAATAGAAGGGAAAATGCGGCTAACTAATCCTAAACTAACCATTTCAAGGACTAGGGGAGAGAGAGGTTAGAGAGATGTATGGGAATGGAAATCCTACACTAATGGGAGTGATAGCACAAAGAAAAGGGGTGAGATACTTTTCTGAGGGAGAATGGAAGGAAGATGGAGTAGAGAGAGGCCAAACCTATGTGACACGGACCCAAATCTCCACACACCATCAATCTCCATGAAACACAACATCATGCACCTACAAGTGAGAAATCATACACAGAATGCAACAAAAAATAGAGAAGTAGGGAAATACAAAAATAACAAGAAAGGGATGAAGAAACATCAAAAATAATGATTTTTATTGCTTCCAAAAATTCATAGACCATTTACACTTAATGCACAAAGGAATTATAAAACTTCTAAGCCTAAGAGAAGGCTCAAAACTCAATGGCATTGAGAAAAAACTTTCAAGAGTTTCCCAGCTCCCAAAATGTCTCCTTAAAAATGAGGGGGTCAAATACATTATATAGGTAATTTAGTCTTACCAAACAACACAATGCATTAAAGAGGTATAGGAAGATATAAAAATTCACTTCGTGAGGGTAATTTGATGTCATAAAAACATGGGAACCATACTTCATTAAACATGGTTGGTGAAACCTTGTCTTTCACCTACTTACTTCACCTTTTTTATGACCCGTGAGCCGTCCAATCGGTTTGGTTGGACATTCGATCCCAAATGTTATGTTGGATGGATGAATAACCTATGTGCAACAGCGTGCCATTTAATTTTGTGTCATCTAACCTTCATGGTTCAATTATCATATATCCTTCTCTTGTACAACCATAAGGTCGTCCCAACCTTACGGCGTGTCTAACCTTTGTTTATCAACCCGTGTCGTGCCATCCAACCTCCCGACTCATCCAACTCGGGTCAATATATCCCATTAAACCTACTTTTGACTATTTTTTAACACTTTTCCAACCCCTAGCCATCAACCCCTAGGTTGTATGGTCATCCAACCCTTGGGTCGCCTAACCAATCCATCCAACCCCATGGGCCAACTTCGAACGTGATATCTTGATCTCCCGGATAATTTTTGGGGTGACATTTTATATGATTCCACCTGAAAACAACCCATTGAATCCACCAGTGGTAGTATAAAGATTCAATTTTGAATTTAATACCTCCAAATAGATCCTTCTTTTTGGGATGTACAATTGTGTGCTAGAAGAATTAGCTACCTCGAAATTGTATGATGTTTCAAGTTTTCCCGTATTTTCCACCATGTAGGAATGTAAATGTTTTTCTATAGGAAATTTTTGGGATAATAATTCCTCATGCGGTTATCATAATATTTCTTTGAATCTCAAGTCCTCTTTCATAGTGCATCCTCCTTTTGGCATGAAATCTCGCTTCTCATTTAATTTTCTTGAAAACTTCCAAAACTTCCCAGAAATCACTTGAAGTGCTCCCCAAACTTGAAAAATCAGATGTATCATTAAAAATTTCTCCATGTCCCTATCCAATGCTCAAACCCATCCTCTCATGTTGTCTATTTTACCCAAAGTATAAAAATAAATAATAGTTTCCTAAAGCATCCATTGGGCATGGAGTCATCTCTATAAATCTATCAACTCGATCCTTAATTCTAAAATCATGTCCCCTGAGACATTTAAACAAAACTTCTTGAACCTAGAATTTCCTTTCTTCTATACTCAATTGTCTAATTTTTATAAGAAGATATTGAAGTTAAGATTGAGTGGACAATTGTTTTGAATATGGAATTCTCGTTTCTTTTCCTCCGCACATGATATGATATAACGAGTGAAGGATTAATGAGTTATATTAAAAACTCAAAAATTTGATTTCTTTCTAGTGTCAAGCATGACCAATTATTGATATCTTGGCTATTGGTAGACATGCAGAAGTTATGGAAACATAAGTTGATTGGGAGAGGCTAGAACTATTATTAGAACAATATTTTTCCCCATGAACATTCCTTGGCAAAAATGTTGAAGATATAAATTCCTTTACAATTGATTTTTGGATACAAGAAGAGGCGTAGGAGCTCAAATGTGACTGATATATAGGTACATGAGAGATGATAACATTGAAAAACATCCCTCAATCCTATTTAGTTGTGATACATTTGGATTTACTTGAAGGTAAAAAATTTTTGCAACATTGGACCTCTTATTGTAACATTTCCTCTCTTGGCAACATGATGAACTGTACAAGAGAAACCATCACACAAATACTATGTAAAAAGGAGAAAATCATACATAATCCAAGTGGAGCATGTAGAGTGTACATAAGAATGTCTTCTACTAAAAGAAAACCCACCTACACTACTCTAACTAAAGAAAAAGTAAGCTAAACAAATCATGCAACAGAAGGGGGAAAGAACTTCCTTCTTTACAAAACATGGCCGTGTAATTAATTTTTCAATATACATGGAATAAGAGAGAAAAAATATTTTACACCCTTACACCCAAAGTATCAACGAAAAAAATGAATACCTCCTTTAGTTATACATTTGGTTGGAGGTGTTGTAGTTGACCTTTGGTGCATTGAATACCTTCCTCATGCTCTATAGAAAACATGACCGGTGGTAACTCTATTTTTGTCTCCAATATTGAAAAATATCTAATTAGGGAAGGGGATTTCATAATGAATGAGATGATCATTATAATTTTCCCAATATTTTGAAGTTCAATCCAACAAGTGATATCATCCCCTTAGATTTTCTAGAAGGAGGGTGCTTGCAAAGTTGATTTGAATGTTTCTCTGCCTCTACAAACAACGTTCCACTTTCCAAAACTATCTTTTCCATGATGTTGGGTTTGGTATTTTTTCATCATTGTCTTCCTCCTCCACAAGTATGAATCTTGAAATATTAAACTCCTCATCAAAATAATATTCTTGCAAGGATGAAGTGGAAGAAGGCTCTAAAATTTCACCATCAAAGGAAACCAAGAAGCTTCATATGATCTCTTCTTCATCTAAGGTTTCTGAATTTGATTTTCCTACCTTCATGGCATGAAGCTCCTTGTGAATGCATACAGAACTAGAAGTTGTTCTTGGTGGATAAATTCAACCTTCTAACAACAGTGTAGCAAGCTCTAAGCATGCATGAAAATGATGATCACCTTATTCCACCAAAACATCTTGCACACTTGGGATTTTTTCTTCTTTTTCTTTCACATGCTATTCTTCTTATGGATTTGTAGCCACCTCTTCTTCTTCTCCTGAATTTGAAGGTTGTGATGGATCCTTAGGTCTTGGAAAGATAGTGAAAATGTGAACACTACATTCGAACAAATAGACTGATGGTCATAATATTCTTGTTCTTGATCTATTTTTGTTGGAAAGTCATCCTGCACTACTTATGGCGCAGGATCTCAACCTCCTTTGTAGACTTAACCATCAAGGGTATTTTATCAATCCCAATACATAGAACCCAACTTCTCAAGTTTTTATCACTTCTTCTCTATTAGGATCTTCTCCTTGATATTACTCTTCATTGGTTTCTTGGGCCTCTTCTTGACATGGGTTCGGGATTACAAGAGGAGTGGTGGGAGAGGAGGTATGGATTATTATTTTTTTGGAGGATGTTGTTTATTGGAAGGGAAAAGGGAAGAGAAATTGAGGTGACATATGGAAGAATAGAAGATGGAGAAGTGGATTTATAAACAAGGGTATCGATGAGAAGATTGAAAATTGGGTCTCTAGTTGAGATGGTAATGGCTGTGGAATGGGAAGAGAGCTGTGGGATGGCAATGTAGGTGTCTCCCATTGACAAGATGGATCAACATTATATTTAAATGCCTTTATCTTCTTGATCCATACTTCAAGTTGTGGTAGAATTTCAAGTATGAAAGCAAGATTCCATTGTGTCTGAAGTGGAATGACATAGGGATAACCCATAAATAAGGTGTCATGAATCCAATCCTGAATTCCTTTAGTTGATATGTAGCCCTAATTTGTACCATTGTTTCCTCCATCCTTAAGATCTTCATTTGCAACTCATTATCTCTAGATGTAGGATAGCCTCAAATATCTACATAACCTTTCTCTTGTGAACAACTCTAAATTTTTTCGGGTAACCAAACTGATTGGCCTCTTGCTCATATGGATATCCATACTAGTACACGATCTTCATTATAGTATAGATCTATAAGAATTTTTATAATACCATAGAGATGAATATTGTAAATATGGTGGTGGTATGGCTGGCATTGTTGTTCTTTGTAAGTGTGAATTTCATTGCACAGAATGAAGTCATGATTACACAAATTCATGGAATGGAAGGAATTGAAAGATGTGGAAGGAAAATGGATGGAAGAAATTTCTGAAACTCATAGAATGGGTTTTTGACTAGATGGAGTTGTCATATGTTCTCTGCATATGCCTCTAAAGGTTGAGATTATAACAAGAGCACATCAACTTTTTGAAATGAAGATGTAAATCTATTCAGTCTTGTCCCACCGAGCATGAAAAAATGGTTAGTGTTGGTCACATGGTGGTTGAGATCTTCCAATGGAACACATGTGAAGCAAAGAGATATCACATTCTTGTCCCACTAGATGTGCCAAAAATTTATGTTGTCGCATTACGGTGGCTAATAATATTGCAATGGGGAAAAATAAATGAAAGATGAAAACTTTGGCTTTTGAAGTGTCCCACCAAGAGTGCTAGAACTGTTAGTGTAAAATTACAGCACCCTTGATAGCTCAAGTGTGTGTGCATGGGCCATCAGTGTAATTTGCATAATATGGTATTATCCCTAAAGATATGGGACTTACGAAATTAAGATAACCCTACGAAGAAGTCCGATTCCTCTTCCCCAATACTAATGCCAAAACTACTCCTAGAAGGGAAAATGTAGCTAACTAATCCTAAACTAATGACTCCAGGGACTAGGGAGAGAGCAGGGTTAGAGAGATGTATGGAAAGGGAAATCCTATGCTAAGGGGGGTGATAGCACCAAAAAAAGGGGCGAGATACTTTGCTTGAGGGAGAATCGAAGGAAGATAGATTTAAGAGAAGCCAGGACCAATGTGATATAGACCCAAATCTCCACTCACCATCAAATCTCCATGAAACACAACATCCTACACTTGCAAGTGATAATACATACACATAATAGAACAACAAAATAGAGAGGCAATGGTAATACAATAAAAATGAGAAAGGGTTGAAGAAACACCACAAAAAAAAAAAAAAATCCTCAAAACATACACAAACCATTTACATTTGATGCATAAAGGGATTAGAACACTTCCAGGCCCATGTGAAGGCTCACGACTCAATGGATTTGATTAAAAACTTACAATAGTTTCCACAACTTAGAGAATGTCTCCCTTAAAAATTAGGGGGTTAACTACATTATATGGGTCAATTAGTATCACCAACCAACATAACACATTAAATAGGTATAGAATCCATTCAAATTTTCTTCTCGATGGTACATTGATGTTAGAAAAGACATGGGTGCCATACTTCATTAAACATGGTTGTTGAGTTGTCCTTCGCCTAGATACTTCATGTTTTATGTGACCCATGAGCCTTACTAACCAGTGTTCAGTTGGACTTTCCTTCAACCATATTGGGTTGGACAACTGATTAACCTTTGTACAACACCACACCATTTCCTTGTGTCTCATCTAACCTTTATGGTTGGATGTCCGTTTATCCTCCACTTGTCAACCACCGGTCGTCCAACCTCACAACTCATCTAATATTTGTCTGTACAACCTGTTGGGCCTTCCAACATCCTCACCTATGCAACCCGAGTCACCGTATGCCATCAAACCTATACTAGACTACCATCCAACAACCGTCCCATCCCTTAGTCATCCAACCCCAAGGCCCAACTTACGAAGGTGATATCTTGAGCTCTCGGATGAGTTTTGGGGTGAAATGTTATATGATTATGATTAAAAAAACCCACTTTGAATCTAATGGTGGTTATTTAAAGATCAATTTTTATTTTCACACCTCGAATGTCTCCTTTTCTCTCGGGATGGCCTGTTGTGCGCTAAAAGAATTAGATGCCTCGAAATTTTATTATGTTTGAAGGTTTCCCGTATTTTACACCATGTAGGGCATAAAAATTATTTACATATGCACTTTTTTGGCTAATAATTTAGAGTTCATATCTAAGAATCTTTCTTTAAAGCTTAGGTCCTCTTTTACTTGTACATGCTCCTTTGGGACTGAAATCGCATTTCTAATGAATTGGCCCCAAAAATTCTCAAAATCACTTGCAACTCCCTAAACTGTAAAAATCACCTTTATCATTCAATATTTCTCCATGAAGTCATATCCAAGGTGCTCAAACCCATCGTCCCATGTTTTCTATTTTACCCGGGGTGAAAAATAGATAACATGTGTATTATAACATGAAGTGTAAATTTGTAATAGAGTAATTATAAGATGATAGATAATTATAATTATAATTATGCACATAAAATATGTATGAAAAATCAATCTATATATAAAACAATATAACAAAACCGACATGAACTAAAAATGTTAGTAGTAAAATGAAAAAAAAATGTTGTAAATGGGACCATGAATAAGGTGTAATAAATATAAAAAAATGGACTAACTAATCATAGATGTTTGGTATAGAGGATATCAATATAGTATCATATGCCCTTGTTGATAGGGTTCGATCCATATTAGTTATGGTTTAAAATTTTTCTAAATAAAAGAGCTAGAGGTGCACAAATAATTTTTAACCATATAAATTTGGTGAGCATGCAAAATAAAAGACTAAGAAAATACACAAGTAGTTAACAACACTTGATAATTAGGATATAAAATGGCTATGGAATTAGAATATGTGATTAAGCTAATTGAGAATGTGATTCATAATATGATATGTATGTTGGGGTGATTTGAAGGCTTACACCATTATATTAGAAAGGTTGCAGAGGTAAAGGTTTCTATGATGGGATACTCTTGATGGTAATGATATTTTGTGGTGAATGAACATGATATATTAATGTAGAATAAAAGGTATGGGTGATAAATAATGTAGCCAAGGGAATCATATGCACATATCATGTGAATGAGTAGAATTGGAAACTTAAAGTGGTGTAGAAATAACAACAATGTCAATCATCGAGGTAGAATAATATTTTCCATGTTTGTGGAATCATCATAGGCTAATTTCTAGTTACTATATCACATAAAGTGCAATAATATATGATTTCTTACATTGTATGTAAGATTGTTTTATTAGAATTCTATGGAATGATGATTTATTGTGAATTCTTGAATGTAAAATGTGTCAAAAGAATAATAGTTCTAGTGTTACCGGTGGTCATATAAATTATTATTCCATGCGGTGGTAAGTGACCATCCATGAATGAATCAAAAAAATATGAATTAGGAACCATATGATCATATTGCTTTTTCTTGCAATCATAATTATAGTGACCATATTTCTTACAAGAGTGACACTAAACTTGAGACTTATATTATCTTTAACAATAACTTTTCATTGAATTTATCCTCTTCCATCTTAGTTTGATGAACCAGTGTTGTGTCCTCTAGATGCACTTCTTCCTCTGCCTCTTTGCCCAAACCTTCCTCTTCCTCTTCCATGAATACCTATTTTTGAGATGCAAAAAGTTGATCTACATCTCCATGTAATATATTCATCCTCTTTTCTGATTGATTAGTGATGCATACTGCAACTCATTAATAAAAGCGACTCGAGCCTTAGTTTCTTCAATAAGAATAGCTAGAGGATCATATTTTGTAGGAAAATTTATTAGTAATTTTTAATAATCCTTGTATCTTCAATAGTCTCACCATGTGATATTATTTGGACTAAGTGAACTAAATAAGTTGTAATGCCCTGTTCTACGTTACACATGTTCATCCTTCGGCGATCGAGTGCTAAGCATGGAGTGTCTTTGTGCCTTCGTCGACCTCGATTGCTGACCATTATGACTATAATTGATAATTATTTTACAAGCTGTAAAATGATAATAATGATAATAATAATAATAATGACATTTTGATTGTATTATCGATCAACGATTGTATTTTATTATTACTTTCTTTAAATCGATTGTTATCGATATCATCCTCTGTTATCGTTAAACTACCCTTTTGTTTTGTTTGTCGCTCCCGCTGATCGAGCCTCGTTGCGCAAATGAGGAAGAGCATGTTTTGTGGTGGCGCCACGGTTTGGGAGTGGCGTTCGCGTAAATATTTCATTTAAATTCTCAACCCCGTTCTCCTCCTGGGTCGACCGATCCCGCAATCCTAGAATTGTTTTAAATTGCTAAATGAGGAGAGTGTAGTTTAAAAAAAAAATTAGTAATCAAGGAGAAGATTAATGATTATTATTTTTTTATAGACTGTATTTGTTTATTCTTTTTGGCAGTGGCTGAAGCGCATTTTTCTCCCTGGTTAGCTGGCGGATGGGTGACATTTCTGTCACTTCTTAAATGAACTTATAATTACCTGGGTGGCGTGAGACAGTGGGAGTCGGTGGAGTCCCATTTTTCTCCACCATGATCTTATTTTGATTCTGTTATTAAATGCGTATGGGTATCTGCCTGGGCTGTAGACGGCTTTCTGTTGCCGTGGTTTTTCTTGTCTCTTCCTTGCTGCGTGTCCCCTCCACTTCCTTTGGGTGCTGAGAGGTGTGTTCTCGTCGGGGATCTATGGAAGTGCCGTTGCAATTATTGTGATGTTAATGAGATCCATAGAGGATGGATTTACGTTTGGTTTAGCCTTCGCGGACAGGGACTCCTTCTTCATCGACACGCAGGCGAGGACCAAGCTGGAGCTCTCGCCCTGTGATACGCGTTTGGCGTTGTCGTCTAAAGCATCTCAGCACCTGTGTTTCAGGCCATTTTGAACACTTCCAACAAGCAGGTCATGTCAAACTATGTTGTTATCTGTTCTATTTCGACTGCATCCTCAAATTCGGGATTCTCCTTCAAGATATTTTTATCAAAATCGATTAAGTGACAGTGAGAGTGTTACCAGGAGACCCGATGAAATTTATTACAGAGATTCTCTACTGAGACCTTGCTTGTTCTACGATGTAACTCATGGAAGAGGATCTCATAGAGGTGGATCTGTTTCATATCAGAATATTCATGAAGCACAGTTTGCTTTGCAAGAGAACTTTTAGGAGATCGATGAAGGATAGAGGAATTAAAAAGAAACTTGGTGTAGTTGGATTAAAGGCAATAAAAAGGTGCATGCTTTTTGTGTAGGTGACAGATCGCACCCACAGGCACAGGAGATCTATGCAATGTTGGAGAAAATGTCTTGGGAGATGAAGGTAGCAGGATATTTTTCAGATTCAGAACATGTACTGAGAAAACAGTAGTGTCATGGAATACAATGATTGCAGGGTATGCACAGAGTGGACATTATGAGGAAAGTTTAGATCTCTTTCAACAAATGCATCTGGCTGACACGAAGCCCAACAATGTTACCTTTGCAACTGTTCTTCCAGTAACTTCTCACCTGTCGAATTTGCATCAGGGGAAGGAGATCCACGTCTTCATACTAAGAAGTGGTTTTGATTTGTTTATTATAGTAATGAATGCCCTTGTAGACATGTATTGCAAATGTGGGAATTTTAGAGTTGCACGCCGAGTATTTGATCAAATGCCTAAAAGTGATGTATTCTCATGGACAGCCATGATTGCAGGTTATGGGATGCAGGGAAAAGGTGAGGATGCTAAGTCTAGGGACTGTTTTATGGATATGGAGTCTGTACCAAGAGATTGTTTTTGGTTATAAAGCCATCTTCTTTTGCTTTGTCTCAGACTAGGGCTGCTCCTAATATGAGAGCACCAAGGTTAGGAGGTCCAAATTAGAAACAATCAGATGCATATGGAGATGGTGGAGGTGTTTGGATGAATGACGAAGGATCAAGTTCAATTGCCAAAAATGGGGCCTACAGAAGTTCTAGGGCTAATCTTGGAGCGGTGTTGGGAGGATGATGGCAAGTATTTTAGACCACCCACCCTGGCCGTGAACTCCTACCTGTGCCAACGTGAAGATGTTCGATGTTTGGGTGCCCAACGAGCTTGAAGAAAATGGAATTAGGCTTGGGTTGCTGTTGCAGGCCCTGTCCATCTTGATTTCGACTATGGGAGCTTAATCAGGCATGATATTCTCTATACCATTGATTCTTATGTTGTTATTTAACTGATTCATTAAATAACTCTAATCTTCATATAAATGTCTCGTGTGATGGTATGCTATTTGGTTTCCACTTCCCTTGCTCTTTTGTATTTTTTTTTGGCGTTAGAAATGATTGCACTGGTTAAAGCCTTTTATATTGTTTTCTGGGTTTTAATAAATATTAGTTGGGTGAACTTTGTTCTTAAGACTAATAAAACAAAAGAGGTGGGGGTCCTGTAATGAAAATTCCCGAGTTCTTTGTGTTGGTCTCACGATTTGAATGTTTTATCCAACATTGTCGTTGGACTCAACCTTATAGTTCCTGTTTTGTTCTTATTCTTGTTTCTGGTTCGAGATCTGTAGTTCTGGTTTATGTTGGGTATTTGCGAAATAGTGATTGAGTACTGCGAGTGCATTGTGTATAGGTAAATGATGCTATTCCTGTCTCTATCCTTTTCTTTTAGTTGTTTTAGGTTCTAGTAACCCTTCCTGGTTGGCTTAGTGTGTGCTTAGCTTGACTGATCTTTGAATTGAGCCAAGTTGATATTACTCTCAACTAGGTTAGTTGCTTTTGTTATTTTTTTAAAATCGCTCGAAGAAATACCTTTATTCTTCAAGCGTCATGGTTGATCTTCATAATTTGATATCAATTCATGTTCACCGTTTGGAGATTGTTTTCTTTGGAATTCACCTTCTCTCCCTTGGTGACTGTTGTTTGTTTTGAGGAATGTAGTTGATCCTATGGAATGTCTTCTTTAGACGTTACTCACATTTCTTTTGGATAGCTTAAAATGTCAGAGGAAATACTCTTTTTCGTACCTTGATTTTGTTTCACACATGTTGGAGGATACGAGATCTACTGGATCATTATTGAGGAAGTTTTCAAATCTTAAAATTGGGATGTTGGTTTTATGCGTAAGAAATTACCCTACGTTTTGCTCCGTAAAGATGTTTAAATTTCATTCTCCTGTGACTTAGAGGTTGGTGTGTTTGGAAACTCATTGGTTGACTGGTTTTTGTGATGCTCGTTGTGATACGACCTCCTTGCTGTCATTGTAGTAGAATGGTTACATGTTGACCAGAAAGGTTAAAGTCAACTTGTTGTTGACGACAGATCCTTTGGAAGCTATGTATCCTGTGTTGTGTTCTTGGGAATGATTGAGTAACCCTCCTGTAAGATTTATAATGGTTATGTTTGGTCTTGTCAAGTTTGTCCTTTTTCTTAAGACATTCTCTTGATTAGAAGAAAGTTTAATAGAAGGATTGTTAGGATAGGATGTGGCCCATACGGGGTCATTTGTGCGTTTCATCCCTTTTCCTTCCAATTTATTTATTCTGTGCTGACATAAAATTAACTGTTATAGGCACATCATCTTAATATTAATAAGTCATGTTGGTTTAGATATTCTCATGTCGATTGATTGTTCGGGATCTTCCAGTGGCATAGTGAATCCTTGGCTTGGTGAACTAACTTAAACAAATAGGGACAGATCACGTTTGAAATTAATTCTCTTCTTGTAATTGTTTTTGTTTCGAAATGTTATCTTGTTAAAATGATGGTCATTATTGTGATATGGGTGGAATTCACCATGCTGTTTGTTAACTTCTCCTATGAGAAAATGATAATTAAATAGAGTTAGTGCCTCCCTTTTTATTCTGACGTTTTATGCTTTTGGACAACTCTTTAATTGCTCTTGTTTAGACTCTTGGATTATTTTTCATCATCAACGGTGCTTTTCTTCCTTGAAACAGTTAGATAACAACATATTGTCTTAATGTTATAGCTTTTATCGTGCTCAGTTCTTGCGAACTGACATGTGCTAACAAATGTGCAGGAGGATTTCCTGAGTAGAAAAGAAAAAAAAAGAGAGAGAGAAAAAGAAACACGTGTAGAAAGTGGATTCCAGCCTTCTTAGGAACTGCTGTTGTACGAATGTTTTTCTTTTGCTTTAAAACATTGGTATGGAAATTGTGGAGACTATTTAGAAGGCATTGCGTTATAATTTTGTATTGTTCTCATGTAGGTTGTTATCATTTGAAAGTCAATTTGAGAAATATTATTGTCAATAAGATTAAATGAACTTGTTTTGACATGCGTATCCTTTGTTGAATTTTCACTTTTCAGAATATGATTTATCCTTGAATTGTCAACCTAATTATAATTATCTAAACTTGAATCAACTTACATCACTTTGGTTACCTTTGGTCATGTGTCGTTTGGTAGAGGACTATGTTTTGAACCTAGCAAAAAGAAAACAAGAGAAACAAATATACCTTGTGATCCCACGTAAACTAATCAACAATCTCTTATTGTGGTGAGTCCTTAGAACGGTCTTAAGGTGAAATCAATGATTAAATCTTGGAAGATAATAAAATTATAATAAATAGAAGGAACTTGATTAAGAAACTCTTCGATCTATCTTACCCATTGAAAATGTAAACAGTATACTTATGTCTATCTCTTCAAGTGAAGCCCAAGTGAAACCTTTAATAATTCTGGTTAGACTCTTGACCCCAATGAAATCTTATTAACAACTAATAAGATCTTAATGATGAATCCAATATTTAGACAGTCATGTACTGGAATAAAATAAAATAAAATAAAATTGACCACTTGAAAAGATGAAACATATATGTTCAAAAGCACAACGTCGAAAACAGATTGATGAAGTTAAGAGCCTTGAGAAATTAACTGCCTCCTCACAAATGAATAAGTTAATCAAGTAAATGAAGTAACCTCTTGCCATCCAATAATTGGTTTACACTGTATATTAACATTAACAAGGTAGGAGAAAATTCTTCAAAGGAGACATGAACTTCAGATTCTCCTATCATGATTTCTCTGGGAAAAGTAAAGAATGTAAAAGCACTTACAGCTAAAACATGATTCTAAAGAAACCTTCTGTGGGAAAACCTTGTTGTAAAATTGCATACTTTAGATGAACCATTGTGTCCTAAGTGTGTGCCTCATGTTTATCCGTAACCAGTGTGGGTCCGTGTTGTGGAACGCATGTCTTTAGTTGATTGTATTCCCTAGAGAACTTGTGTAGTGTCGTATTATCTTCAAGCAAGTCAAAAAAATATCCTGTCTTTTACTGTGTTGTTTGTGCGTGAATTTTTGGGTCGTTACATAAGTAAAGAATGATTCTACCGAATCAATCTTTCATTAACATATTCTCAAAATCTCTATGAAGTAATTAAAGATTATAAGCTTTTAATTTCTTGTTACCTTGTTATGGAATTTGAAGAGTATCCCATGTGTATTTTACTTAATTGGCTGCTTCCACTCTAGGGAGGATGCTTTCATGCATCTCCTGATGAATTTAGAAAGGAGCTTTACCGTATTTCTTCCTTAATTATTTTAATTTTTCTTTCTCTACCTGAAAAAGTGATACGCAATCGTATATGTGGGCTTTCTATACCCATTCTCAATGATCTCCCACAGATCTTTAGATCGAATAATTCCTTCATGGTCAATGACCAAGAATCGTAATTCTTTTCATTAAATTTCAGTGTCTGCATAATGGATGTAAAATCCATAGCTTGCTGCCAATTTAATAAACTACTCTAAAGAAATGCTCTTATACAAATTTGTAGAAAATTTGCAGTCTAATACAACTAACAACATACATAAAATAAACACAAAATAATAACTTGCAAATTAATCACTAAAATCGGCACTACTATGCGTGAATGAATATTTCCTTCATTGTCTTATTTTCGGTTCAAATTACAATTCTGAACTCTACATGCAACAATCTTACATCTGCCTGTGCAGATTCCACCTCTGCTTGTGTGCATAGAAAGTAATTACAATTCTTGCTTATTAAACAAAAACTGATTCCATCTAGTCTTAACTTTGAATTTCTATTAAACAAAGCTTTTACAAATGTAGAAATACAGCTATTGCATGTTGTGCATGCATAGCACAAATTGTGTTTTTTTTTTTATCTTTTCCTTAAAAATAAGACGAAGCTAGAGATTAACTAAAGCATGAATAAATCTAAACTTATCTTTCCTAAAAAGCTATGGGGGAATTACATGTTGCATGCATGCATATTTCTAACAAATGTATGCCTTGTCTAGACGTTGTAATTTTAGATGTGCACGCTC
This sequence comes from Taxus wallichiana var. yunnanensis, assembly GCA_018340775.1. NCBI lineage: Eukaryota > Viridiplantae > Streptophyta > Pinopsida > Cupressales > Taxaceae > Taxus > Taxus wallichiana. Next base: position 563,021,062 of record CM031236.1, on the reverse strand, counting down.
CAATCCTTAGGTTGTTTCTGAAGATTGTTCCACTGCTGTTTCAGCCTTTTTCTTTCCACACAATGCTAGACCTTACATGCTCCTACTCCAAATATCCGTGGCTGCCTTGGCTAGAAGATGGGGCATCTGCATCTGCATCTTCATCTTCATTAGATGGTCTTAAAATAAAAGTAGGAAAACACAAGTCTACACTTTTAGTGGTCATTAGTCATTGCTACTTTCACTCTCAAATGGTCTTCTTTTATGATCCGTGAATGATCACCCATGCCAAGCATATGGACTACCATGTTGATCTCTAGTCTTCACACAGGTCTGTTCGCATATGCTGGGAGAGAATGTTGTTTATTGCCAAATGCCACATTTAGATCTGATCATCTTGTGGTTAGTACCTGGTCGACTAAAACCTGTTAGAAGCACGACACGTAAAGTTTCAGAGCGTGACAATTCTTTGAACTAGATGATGCATGGTGGGAGGTTTAACAAAGATCTACGTCTTGATGCTTCTTACACGCTCCAACTGTGCCACTCTGACTTCCAAACTAGGTGGTCTTCTCCTTTCTATCACATGTCACATGCGGTCTGCAAGTCACTTTAAAACATCTATTAAACAAAATAGAAAACGTTCCAAAATAGGTTTAAAGGAAAGGACGATAATGGTGAAATAGATATCCACACAGGACGAGAAGATGAGACTCCCAGTGGATCTTTGACACTCCACAACGCCAATGAAATACTGAACTTTATCTACATGCTGTTGCTTCTACGCTGCTCTAACACCACTATTGGATCAGGGATTTACAAAAATGTTAAATCTTGGGTCAATTAACTTGTAAATGTAAGTTGACACCAACACAAAATCGGGTGCTTGGTAAGGAACTTACAAATGTTCATGACATACTTATCATAATGTATTTCAATTGACTGTTTTAATTAGACTTGTGTGGCATAGAACATGTCAGTAATGGGATTTGATGTTAGGTCAATTAACTTGTAAATGTAAGTCCACACCAAAATACAAAATCGGTTTGCTTCGTAAGGTGCTTACAAATTTTCATGACATACTTATGATAGCCTCTCTCAAGCAGATGTTTTAGACTTGCGTGGCATAGAACATGCCAGTAACAAGATTTGATCTTGGGTCAATTAACTTGTAAATGTAAGTTCACACCAAAACACTAAAGTGGGGTGTTTGGTAAAGCACTTACAAATTTTCTTGACATACTTATGATAGCCTCTCTCAAGTAGAGGTTTTAGACTTGTGTGGCATAGAACATGTCAATAACAAGATTTGATCTCGAGTCAATTAACTTATAAATTTAATTCCACACCAAAACAAAAAAACCAAGGTGCTTGGTAAGGAACTTACAAATTTTCATGACTAAAGCAACATTTTTAGACATATATGATTTAACAAATTTACCAACATAGCCTCTCTAAAGCAGCATTTTTAGACTTCCGTGGCATAGAACAAGCTATTAACGGATTTCATCTCGTGTTAGTTAAATTTTAAATGTAAGTCCACACGAAAACACCAAACCGACGTGTTTGGTAAGGAGCTTACAATTTTTCATGACATACTTATGATACACTCTCTCAAGCGGATGTTTTAGACTTGCATGGCATAGAGCATACTAGGAATGAGATTTGATCTTAGGTCAATTGACTTGTAAATTTAAGTCAACACCAAAACACCAAACCGGGGTGTTTGGTAAGGTACTTAAAAATTATCATGACATACTTATAAAAGTGTCTCTCAAATAGAGGTTTTAGACTTGCATGGCATAGAACATGCCAATAACAGGATTTGATATTGGGTCAATTAACTTGTAAATTTAGGCCCACACCAAAACACCAAATTGGTGTGCCTCGGCACTTACAAATTTCCATGACATACTTATGATATCCTCTATCAAGTAGAGGTATTAGACATGCGTGGCATAGAACGCTCGAGTAACATGATTTGATCTCAAGTCAAATAACCTGTAAATGTAACTCCACACCAAAGCACCAAACTAGCGTGTTTGGTAAGGTGCCTACAAATCTTCACAATATACTTATTGCAATGTAAAACCAACATAAATACAAGGCAGAGGGATAACGGTTTAGGCATTTACAAAATTGACAACAAACCTACCTAACGCCAAGCAAACATACAAACAACATTCTTTATAATTTTATGCTGAGAAATTTCTCGACTAACATCTTATCTTGAAAAATAATTCTGGTGGAACATCATACAATACAATAAATATTTCACCCTAAAATTCTCTTGACATAAAACAAAGTCATGTTATATACTAGCATCATTAAGATACTTCTCACGAGATCCTTTGAAAAAAAATAAATTTGAAGCATATCAATGATAAATTTTATTTTGATGAAAATGTTGACATATTTTCTAATTTTTTATTTTATCAAGATGATTGTATATATTATTATCAACAAAATATGAATAATTTAAGACCATTTTTTTTAATTATTGGTAAATGGTTTTTTTGAATGGAATTCTATCCAAGAGTACAAAAGAACCGAAAGCCTAGATAAAACACAAAATGTACCAAAAACAAAAAGAAACAGACTTCCTAGTAATAAAAGAGAAGTAATTTACGAAATCAGTATTATTGATAAAGATAAAGAAGAAGAAAATGTCAAATTTTTTTCTTTATAATTATTTCTTGAAACTAATCATACATATTATTAAGAAGCAATAAAAAAATTGAGTATTTCCTAAAACTCATCGATGAAGAAATCTATATAAAAAATTATAAAAAAAAAAAAAAATTGATACATGTGATCGACAAACTTCAAAGGACAACGAAATATGGAGCAATCGTAATGAAGGATTTCATGGAAAGTTTTTAGTAGTATTTTTCAAAGGATTATAGAGACACTTTTCCCCAAAATGAAAATTGTTAGAATATTCTTATGCATAATTTAATGGAATAATGGGTAAGTATATCACATGGATGTCAATAGGATTATATTTGAATTCAATACTAGATGAAGAATGTTATTTATAGTAGCTACTTCGATATAAATTTATTAGTCAAACAAAATATTTCAGTTTGACGAACACCCTTTCTAGTCTCATATAAGCAACACGAGGATGGTAATATATGGCTGATTCTTATTATTTTATGAGGAATAACATTAAGAGAGTGGATTAACACTATACATAACAACATAAACATGGAAATAAATGTAAAATATTGATCATATGTTTATATGTGAATGCCTTGGAATTAATAGGAGATTTTTAGTTTAATTGTTTAAGTTGGAAAAGAATAATAGATTTTAAATCGCATATTTTGGTTGATGAAGCATTTTCTTGATATGTTAGTCAACTATAAGATCAGATTATTATATATCAATAATATTATATTAAGGATGTTTTGAAAAAGTTTTAAATGATTTAGGGAAGCCCATATTAACACCAATTAATCTGGGGTTTAGGCTAAGAAAGGATGATAAGGGATATAATATTCATCCATGTTTGTTCAATAGACTTGTTGGTAGTTTGATATACTCAGCAAGCTTAAATACTTATATCTTCTATGGTGTAGGCTTGGTTTTGTGGTTCATAGTCACCAATAGAGTCTCACTAGTAATATTGAGAAATTGTTAACAAAAATACATGGCATATTATGTAAAACATCCAATAATATCAAGATAAATGGCAATAAGAAAAGTGATAGTGTAGTAAGCATATATGAGAGAGGAGAAAAATTTACTATAATTTACATAATGGTTCTAGTGTTGTTTCATGGCATCTAAGAAGCGGCACAATTTCACCCTTTCTTTTGTAAAACTACAATATTTTGTAGCCACACAACAACAACATGTCACGTATTTTCCATGACAAGATTGTAGTTTGACTTAAAAAGCATCAACAAGAATTACAAACAAAGATCATTTTTCATAATAACATAGCTAGAGCATTGTCAAAGAATCATGTATTTTAGAATGGAAGGCATATAGATATAAGATATCTTGTTTTATGGTAACTATGTAGAGAAGGTGAAATATATATAGAATATTTTATATTATAATATTAGAAGATCAATTTGGTGATATCTTCATAAAACCATTTGCAAAGGATAATTTTGTTATGTTAGTTCAAATTTTTGGGAGTTATAGACATAGTACTTCAATAGAATCTTGGTAGTCGAGACTAGGGATGTGTCCCACTTTTTTTGCACTTTGGATACCTTTTTCTGAATATATCTAACAACCAAAACATTACCAAACACATATAAAATGCCTAAACATGTATTTGTAAGAGATTAAATTTACCAAAGAGTTTTGGATCCATAATTTATTTAAATTGTTTTAATTTTAAAAACATTTTGTATAAATTTATTTATCAAACAGATTTTAAAATATATTTGACCACAAAGTGTGACACACTATTATGCTTTCACCATCCAACTATTTTAAATTTAAATCTAGCACCCTTTATTCTAACAATTTTATCAACAAAATTGTTTCTCAAGAACATTTTGTTATTAATGGAAATTTAGTAAAATATATGTGTGCAAAATGCATTAATTTTATTTAATCACTTCTATTTTTGCTAGTAGACGCTAGTAATTGACCCAAAGGATGAATACCCAGCTATAAACAAAAGGTGTCATATTGTATTTTGTTACTCACCTAGAAAGCCCTGAAGTGCTCCTGAAATTTCAGTAGAAAGTTTTATTTTTGAAATTGAATATTTGTGTATTTATTTCATTTCATATTTACAGAAGTATAGCCTTTTCCTTTATTTGTAATTAGCACGCCAGCTTAAGCAAGGATTCATACCCTTAATTCTAAATGCAAATAACGCGTTAAGGGCTCTTCCATTTCAGGTAATCAACCTCGGGGTTCTGTTCAAATATCTTCATCTTCTTTCGATCAGCCTCAAGCTGCTACTTACATGAAGATTCTAGGTGAACCTTCTTGTTCAAGAGCACTACCATATTCTGTATATCATTTGGATTATGGGCATCATAACTATCCAATGGCTGAAGGAAAAGCCATAAATACAGCACACAAGATTCAAGCACCAATATCTGGAGTGACAACTGGAGGAATTGTCGATGAAGATATATATGCCGATAGTTCTATGGGTTACATGCCTCATAGTCCTGCTACATACGCCAACCATGGAACACAATGCTGCAGCTCATTTTATAATGATGATATACTATCAGAAGAAATTCATGCATTGTTGAAACCATCTTCACCACATGAGAACAACATTGATGAAATAAATATCGGTTTGTATAAAATTGTTGTTTTCAAAGTCCCTATTATTGTCACATTTTGTATTAACCTTTATATACAGTCTACACAGTCATCCTTCGTAATGTTTATTGTCTGCAGAATCAGGAAGGAATTTCATCGAGGGTCCTGCAGACACTCTATTTGTGGATAACAATGAAAATTTAGCTTCCCTGATCGCCGTGAATCTGAGTGGTACCTCTGGGGAAGGTGCAACTCTGGTTGATACATCTGATAGTACTAATGTTTATGCAAACTCTGGTAAGGAAAGGATTATTTGTGGGTGCAATTAAAAGGCCCGTAGTTTATTTTATCACTTTCTTTCGTTAATAAAGGCGTGTAACATGAAAGATGGGAAGAATCTATACATTTCCATCCACTCTTTGCATTGAATTTTAATAGGCCTCTCTGCCTAATTATCCTCACTGCAATATTTTTGTTGTAGGATCAACTATGTACCCCTGGAATTGTCATGGAATACCCGTATATATTGATAACAGGCCATATAGAGTTCCCATGCAGGGCCTATAAACCCAAGGGTTGAGTTCGGAGAACAGAAAATTTTGGTTGATCACTTTGGCCAAGAAGTTCCTGTGAATGAATGGGAGTCACCTTTCATGGCCTAGAATTCGAAGCTATGTATTACTTGGTATGTATTAATATTTCATGGATCCTTTCAATGGTTTTTTGTAACTTTTGTGTTATTGATTTTTCGTTTTCCTTGCAGGTATGACTAGGATGCTTCCAACAACACTTTACGCACCAGTAATGTAACATTTAGAGTTATTTCATATCAAAGATTTAGCAAACACCGAATTATTTCAGTAAGATTTTTTGTGGACCAGGTTAATGATAGTATCTACATGCTGTAATATTGTAGATAGGAATTTATATCAAAAAATAATAATACATCTGGAAAGTGTTCATTTTTGGAGACGATTGTCTTATTGATTCAAAAGAAGTAAGTAATAAGCCTGGGGCATTGCTTGGAGCATGCTTTTAGCTCTTGTAAGAAGGAATGATCTTTTCTGCATTAACGTTTCAATGTATTGACACCTCTATAGAGCTGAGAGCTAGCTATTGCCATTTGCAATCAATTCAAATCGTTGTATTATGACTGTAAATGCTATCATCTTGATATTTGATAAGTGTAATTAAAATATAGCCTTGCACTGTCCTGAATTAGCTCTCGTGTTAATGAATTGACTTTTCATCTATGGTAATCAATGCAGTCGGTGATTGATATTGGGATTTGTGTGTAATCTCAGCTACTTTATTTAAGACTGACAGATTTTGTCAGCAAGGAAAATGTGGAGAATTTTTGGAATTAAAAATCTTCTATCCCACCAAACAACATTTAATACTTAGCTTGCTTATAAAGCTATTTTTTTAAGATCTCTATAAATCTGAGGCATTTTGTATGCATTTATATAGAAGAATTTGAGCAGCGAAGCGAAGATGACAAATTTTCAATAGAAACTATTTATTTTACATCTTTTGTTTATCTTTTGGATCCCAAATCCACATTTGGTATTAGAGTAGGTTCAAAAATCCTCTCATGGTGAAAATCTTAAAGTTGGGTGAGCAATTTTGGACCAGCGAAGGTGTTGCTCGTGTTTTCCATTAGGTTACTGATTTTCAACCTTTAAATTTATGCGATTTTCTTGATATCTTTTCATTTCTAGCCATGGCTGGAATTAACAAAGAGTCTACTCCAACCCAAAATTCTCATTTTTAATGGCAAAAGCTAGGATTATTGGGCCATTAGAATGAAAACCCTTTTCGTAGTCAAGATACCGGGAGCTTTTGGAAAATGGCTTTCTGAACTACGAGATCAAGTGCATATAATGCTTTGTCACAAGCAGAGAATGATCTACTTAAAGAAAATAGAAAAAGGGATGCAAAAGCTTTAGTTTTTATCCAACAAGGTCTGGACATGTCTATATTTTCTAGAGTAGCCGCAGCCACTAGGTCTAAGCAAGCATGGGATATTTTAGAAACTGCCTATCAAGGCACCAACAAAGTAAAACTTGCCAAACTTCAAATGTTGAGGAGAGATTTTGAAAATATTCAAATGAAAGAGTCTGATAGTGTTGATTCATTTTTTACCCATGTGATGGGTGTAGTAAATCAAATTAGGTCCCATGGAGAGACCTTAGAAGACCAAAGGATCATAGAAAAATCCTTAGGAGTCTACTAGCCAAGTTTGACTCCATTGTTGTTGTCATTGAAGATTCCAAGGATTTGACTCAACTCTCTCTGTAGATGAGCTAATGGGATCTTTGTTATCCCATGAACAAAGACTTAACAGATCTGGAAATTCCTCTTTGAGCATGCTTTTAAAAGACAAGTTCCGGTTAGCAGAGGCAGAGGGAAATTTGCAAATAGAAGAAGAGGAATATTTCAAGCAAGAGAAGGTCGAACTCTACATTTAAGTGATCAATCCAGCTCAAGCGATTTTTCAAGAAGAGGTAGAGGAAAAAGTTCCTCTCACAGTCATTACCATAACTAGTCGTAGGAAGAAAGGTATGAAAAATCTAATATTCAATGTCATTATTGTAAAAAATATGGGCATTATGCTATTGAATGTAGAAATAAAACAATATGATTTCAACAATTAAAATGCAAATTTTTCAAAATAATGTAATTTTGGAAGTTCAAATAATACTTCTATGTTTATTGCTTTTCATGTTTCTCAAGATATCACAAAAATGTATGGTTTTAGGATTATTATTATAGTAACCACATGAAAGGTACAAAAGAATTACTTTCTAGGATGGACGAATCTCTCCACCGAGAGGTAAAGCTGGAAATGACAACAAAGTTTCAATAATTGGAAAAGGGACCATAAATATTAAGACAAAACAAGGAGAAAAGAAGTTTATTCCTGATGTCTATTATGTCCCGGGGTGAAACACAACCTCATGAGCATAATCCAGTTGATACGAAAGGCTACGAAGTGTATTTTGCGAAAGGAGTACGTACTATTTTGGATGGAGATCCAAGAAATAGGTTGATTGCCAAGGTGGAAATGACAAGAAATAGAATGTTCCCATTGGTAATACAAAGTGAAATGAGCCTAGTGGTCACTAGCTTTAAAAAAATTGATTGAAAAAAATTTGTCCCATAATGGTTTCTCAAGCCTGGCGATTCTCCAAGTCATGAGGGAGAAAAATTTTCTCAAGGAGGTTCCAACAACCTAGCGGGTGCTAGGGTTCCTCTAAGAAAATATGCAGATCAAAAAAAAAAATCATGAAGGTACCTCAAAGCCTAGCAAGAGCGCTAGGCTTCATCCATGCCAAGAAATTCAAAAAAAAATCAAAAGGATTCTTCAACCCTAGTGGGCACTAAGGTTCCCCAAAGTCAAAATGTAAACAAAAATTTGTCAAGCATGTTTTTCAACCCTAGCGGCGTGAGGCATTTTCAAAGGAAAATGATGAAAAAAAAAATTGGACAAGTTTTGAAGCTAGTAGGTGCTAACTCTAAATCACCTATGGAATGTCAAGGCCTCTTTGACAGAGGATTTCCAAGCATGACATCTCAATATGCACTCCAATTCAATCATTAAAATCATGACACACTTTAGAATTTAAAGCTTGGACATTTACATTTTAATGGCATAAATTTGCTCCACAAGAAAAACATGGTGAATGGAATACCACTGATCGAGACACCTGAAACACCATGCCAATTTTGTATTTTTGCTAAGTACCACAGAGAAATTTTTCCAGTAAAAAAGGCATATAGAGCTCAGGAGCCACTTGAAATTTTCCATACAGACTTATGTGGACCAATGCAAACACCCTCAATAGGTGAAAGCATGTACTTTCTAACCTCCATCGATGATTTTAGCAAGAAGACATGTGTATAATTCCTAAAGCACAAGTAAGATGCTTTTGACATTTTTAAGGAATTCAAGGCCCTTATGAACAAGCAGATTGGAAATTTTATCAAGGTGCTTAGATCGAAAAAAGGTGGCGAGTACATATGAAATCAATTTTTGATTTTTCTCAAGAGAAATGGAATACACAAGCAATTGACAACCAGCTATACACCTCGAGGTAGAATGGTTTAGATGAAAGAAAGAATAGGACTCTCATGGATATGATGAAGAGTCTACTCCGAGTCCCCTTTCTCGCAAATAAAAGCCAATAGTGACCTCTTATATCTAGGAGAGAGAAAACCAAGCTCGCATGTGTCTCCGTAATAAAGAGAAGGTCAAATAACCCTAAAGCATCATGCAAGAGGCTTGAAAAATACTGGAAGGACCCATTTCCATTCCAACATGTGATAGAGATGCCCTACTTCCGAGCACTCTCTTGTTGGAACCATCATCCGAAGTACATCCAAATCTTGATCCCAACCACGAGGAAGGAATCCTGAACCACTTTCTTGAGGTTATGAATCACCACCCATTTCCCTAATTTTCTAGTTGCCATGACAATTTCCTAACATTTTTGAGTTTAGAAACTTGTTTTCTAGTAATATCTTCATGAATAAATACCTTATTGGGTAAAGATAAAGTTTTTTCTTGGCTCTGAGAGCCTTAAGGTGGTCTTCAACTAATTTTAAATCAATAAAAAGATTAGAGTTCAGACCTAACCAAGCTTTATCTAATCGTACCATAGGAAGCCCCAAGTTACTCGTGAGGAACTTTGAAGCAATGGCCAAGGGGTCAGAAGAGGGAGGAGGAGTGGGTAATCCTCTAACCTTAAGATTTAACTACCTGGAATGCATGATTCTCTCTTCCAATAATTTGTCTTGAACCACATCTTCAATTATTTATTAAAGGAGGATTTTTATCTTTACCCTTAACCACTTGCGCCAAGGAATTTTTTTTTTTTTTTGAAGATTTTTCTACTGAGTTCTAATTTCCTCTTTCTTGCGTTTTAAATCTAAAATATAAACTTTTAATTAAACATTATCGTAGTAGGTTTTGTGTCCACGAGTTTCCTTCACAAAGAGATATTATCACCTTCAACCTTTTCAACCCAAGAGGTTAATTCAAAAACCTCAGTCCGAAGGGATCTATTGGATTATTCCGAGGTCTCTAATCTATTGAGTAGTTCTCGCGAATGATGTGAGGAAGGATGCCATCCCGCTTAGTCTATTCATTAGACCCAAGACTTGAAATCACCTATCAATGGGGGTGGAGGGAGACATCATGGCTGGGTAGACTTCTTGGAGGGGAGAAATGAATAGAGGGATGTCCATAGAGCCTCCGATATCCCCGATTCGATTCATGTGCATAGGATTAACAATCGTGGTGACATTGTAATCCAAAATTTTGTTAAAGGAGGGAACACACATTGCATTTTAAACATAGCTACAAAGGAGCATGCATGTTGCAGGATAACCATAACCACAAAGAGAGAGTCCACGACAAGCAATAAAACCATGGAATCACGAGCCATGAAGACCAAGCCCAAAACCATGAGTAGAGAATGAAACTTGAGCTACAAAATCAGTAGACATGAAAATCGTGGAACATGTTTTAGAGAAAAATATTGTATAGGGGTACACGAGAGATGGTTTTCATGTATACACATTTTCAGCTGCACATGAGTCATGAATCATGAGTCAAAGGCTATGATTTGCAAGTCGAACTCTTCTTGGAATAGATTTGATTATCCTTTAATCTTCTATGGGTTTTTATGTGATTTTATTTGATTCACAATCCTAGTAACATGTGTAAAAAAGAATTATAATGAATCTTAATCTTTCATATTTAGATTCTCAAAATATTTTCTAAGCAATTGGAGTTTTGTTGCTTTAACTTTATCCTTACCTTGGTATGCCACTTGGAGAGTTTCCCATGCATCCTTTTCTTGGTTTTCTACTATAACTCTGGTAATAATGCTCTCATGCATAGCTTGATGAATGTAGAAGAGGGATTTTCCATCCTTCTTCCTTTGTTCTTTCAAAAGATATTTTTCTTCATGTGTGAGTATGTTTAATACTACTACATTTATGGGTTATGCATACCCATTTTGACTATATTCCAAACAACCCACGATCTAAAAATAGATTTCAATGTCAAGGACCAATATTCATAATATTTTCCATTGAACTATGGAGTCTACAAGCATTACAAAGGTTCTCAAGATTTGGAATCCATTCATGGATATCAATAATCCATGCAAAGATCTAGAAGCAAAATAAATTAGTATTGAAGAAAAAAACCTTCTTCTCGATACCAAATGAAGGAAAGAGGAAGAGGGAAACAAAAAAACTTTAAATGCAATAAAAACAATAACACTCGATAAAATAAAATTGTAGTAGTGGAGGACACACATATAAAATTCACAACACAAAACAAAAATAAAAACTAGAATCATGTATATTATATATTTGAAAAAATATTTAGTAGAGCTTGAGTTCTTTGTTATTCTTCTTCCCTTCTTAATCATTTTTCTCTTTTCCCTATTGCATACAATAATGCAGCACAAACAAATAAAAATTCAAAGCAATAATTAATTCCACATAGCTCCACATCGAGAGCATATATAAACATTAATTTTTTTCCAAAGTTATAGAGAATTTCAAAAATCAAATCCGATCATTCAATTAAGTCAATATATTTTAACATTTGTAAAAAAGATAAATTTGTTAGAATATCCCATTTTTCGTAGGTTGGAGTTAATTTTTGAGGTTGAGATTATATCTCCAACAGTTAAATCTTAGCTATGTGGGTGTGATCCTTATTGAGTAACCCATGATATTTTCTTTAAGCGCAGGTTTGAGACCCAATTTACAACTATGGGAAGGAGATTTGACTTTCAGTTTGGTAGATCGGATAAATTGTTTGAGTGAATATCTTATAGAGGATTATAACTAAGAATTGTTCCAACACTAGGTATCCTCATGAAAGTGGGAAAAATCTATGAAGGAGAAGGGTAGCAACAAAATCAGTAGCATACAAGGTTGGAGGAAGAATCAATGGGGTTCTCAATACCATGAAAGTTTGACAAGAAATCATGGAATTTGAGAACTCATATTAAAGGTTGGGATTGCACTAGGAAATATTTAGAGTGGGGACGCTTCTCAAAATTTTGGTTAAGAAATTATTTCCATGAAGTAACTAAACAAAATCTTTTTCAATTCTAATATCTTGAAATTTTAGTTACAATCATAATAAATTAAAAAAATCATCCAAAAATAGTTCTATAAGTACTCAATTCTATGCATTCTCATATTGAAACTTGTAATGCATAACCTTAGCATGTTCGTTATTCTAGAAATGGTTGAGTCGGGATAACAATGATCTAGAGACCTTCAAATGATAGAAGAACCAATTTCTTGTTCTATTATTTGTGATGATTGTGCAACGGTAATGGAGTATTTTTATGTTTGTGATACTTCCACGATAGTCGCAGAACTTCCTCTTACTGACTAGTAGCGGTTGTGCAACCATTGCAATAGTTTTGTAGCTACACTTGTAGACAACAATAGTTCTACATTGGACAACATAAAAATATAGAAAATAAACCATTGCAAATTTTTTGGCTTCCCATTTTTATTTATTTTATCTGGGGATTATAGGTAGTATTTCATTATCATTTGAGCATTTGAGTCTTATTATATGGTTTGGAGGTTGCCCCCTCGAAGTGGCGAAGCTATTCTAATTGCATATTGAGATCATTATTCTGAAATATTGTGTTATTTGGTGTTCTATTGTTTCTCTTAATCTGAATTATACAAGTAATTTCATTACAAGTGGTATCGAGTTGCGATCTGGGCCAAATTAGGGTAAAAACCTAATTTTTGTTTCCACCACATATTGCGAACCAGAGTGAATTGGTGGGAGATATTTTTACTAGAGTTGCAAAAATTTCAAGTAAGGTTCCTGAAAATTTCAGACTTTTTGATTTATTTTGCAAAAGTTATTACAAATTTAGGGTTTTTCATAAAATCACTCCCTAGGGTGCAAATTGTGGAAAATTTTCAAGTTCTTTACATTTTTAGAAATCTCTCAAAAAAATAGTATTAGTATCTTCTCTGTGTTTTTTCTGTTCATCCAAATTGTATCGAAACCCTAAACCCTAAGGTTTGACATCATGGCGGGGCCTTCCACAAGAGCAAAAAAAGAATCCGGTTACTCCAGGTAAAACCCCAGATAAAGATGGGGTAGTGATTGAAGAGATGGAGTCAGAAGGGGTAAATATAGATTCCTCAGCACTAGGGTTTACCTCAGTTGATCATAAGGTGAGCCAACTTGAGTATGAGTTGTGAAATGTACAATCTGAGATGGCCTCTAAAGGAGACATAGCCCAAATCAATCATCGGTTGGATGATATCATGCAACATGTAAAGGGTAACCAGTATGGCCCAAATCCAGCCCATATCAACCAAGGAGGACCTTCAGTTCAAAATCATGGACAAACTAACCATATTGGATCACTTTTCTAGTCCCATCAGAATCAAACTTATTCGCAACCACGGAACATGATGCGAAAGTGGATATGCAAAAATTTGATGGTAAGGATCCCCTAAATTGGATAAATCAAATGGAGAACTTCTTTGAGTTACATCAAACACCATCAGGACAAAAGGTGACATTGGCATCCCTATATCTTGAACCCGACCAATTTGTTTGGTATCGATGGTTATGTGCTCAGAGGCAGAAGAATGGTCTAGGTGTCACTTGGACAGTTTTTACCGAGGAGTTGCAATTGCACTATAGTTCCAGTGTTTTAGAGAACTACTTTAGTCAATTAGCAAAAGTTACAAAAAATAGGATCAGTCAAAGATTATGTGCATCAATTCCAAAACCTATCCTTAAGGGTGGAGAATATTCCAGAAGAGAATCTGAATGACTTGTTTCTTGGGGTCTTAAGGACCACATCGAGCATGAGGTATGTATGTTTAATCCACTCAAGCTTTCTGATTCTATTATCATGGCACGTCGTGCAGAGGAAAAAGTTCTTTGTAGTAGGAGGCCACCTTTCATTAACACCAGAGACCGTAGTATCTCTTCCCCTTCATTTTTAGGCCATTAGACTGACTCCTCAACAAATGGAAGAAAAGAGAGCAAAAGGATTATGTTTTAACTGTGATAGCAAATATGGACCGGGACATAAATGTGATGGAAGAAGTTGTTCTATATTGACGGAGGTAATGAGGATGATGAGGAAGCTGAAATTATAGGAGAGGCTGAGGAACCAGTAGAAGATGAAGTAGAGGATCACCAACCTACAATTTCTTGCCATGCATTGTCAGGTATTAGTACTCCTCAAACACTCAAGGTTATTGGCTATCTCAAAAAATAGAAGGTGACGGTGTTGATTGACTCGGGAGTACTCATAACTTCATAAATAGTAAGTTAGCTGCCCGCCTCAATTGTTTTATTTACCTAGCTCCAGAAATGCAAGTTATGATTGCGGATGGTGGGACAGTCAAGTGCACAGGAAAGTGCCATAGTATCAAGCTTTCCATGGGAGACTACATGTTAGACTCACCTATGTTTGCTATTTCTATGGGAGGGGCAGATATTGTTTTGGGTGTCCAATGGCTCACACCTTAGGTCTTATAGAGATGAATTTCCAAGAATTGTTCATGCGATTTCATTCAAATGGAAGGACAATACAATTGAATGGGATGGTAGCTAAGTCTCCATAGATTATTAGCTCTCATCAGATGCAGAAGGTTCTCAGAAAAGGAGTGGATGGCTTTATAGCAAAGCTATTTTCCATAGAAGTACAAAATACTAGTCTTGATGCCACCCAATCTTGAAAAGATTGTGGATGCTCACTCATCTATTTTGATGCAATTCCAAAGGGACTACCACCAGTTAGGGATCATGATCATGCCATTCAATTGATTCCAGGGAGCCAAACACCTAACATCAGACCATACAGATACCCATATTCCCAGAAAAGTGAGATCGAGAAAATGGTGGAGGAAATGTTGAAGGCAGGTATCATCAGGCATAGCCAGAGTGCATATTCTTCACCAGTGGTCATGGTACGTAAGAAGGATGAAACATGGAGGATGTGTCCAGATTACCGAGAACTCAACAAGTACACCATCAAAGATAAGTTTCCTATTCCAGTAATTGATGATTTACTTGATGAATTGCATGGTGTTGTTTATTTCACAAAATTAGATCTTCGTTCGGGGTACCATCAAATTAGGATAAAAGAGGAAGATGTTCATAAAATGGCTTTCAGGACTCATGAGGGCCATTATGAGTTTTTGGTAATGCCTTTTGGTCTTACAAATGCGCCCTCAACCTTTCAAAGCTTGATGAACACTATTTTTAGGCCGTTTTTAAGGAAATTTGTATTAGTTTTCTTTGATGACATATTGATTTACAGTAAGACATGGGAAGAACACTTATAACATGTAAATAAAGTGTTGGAAGTTTTGGAGAAACATACTCTGTATGCAAATCCATCCAAATGTTCTTTTGGTGTACAAGAGGTAGAGTACTTGGGTCATATTGTATCCCATGAAGGCGTCAAAGTTGATCCTCAAAAGATCAAAGCTATGGTGGAATGGCCAAGGCCCAAAAATCTCAAAAATCTTCGTGGGTTCCTAGGACTAACAGTTTTGGGTACTACTGAGAAGATTTGTGTGTGGGGATATGAGAAATAGCGAAGGCCAAAAAATCTCAAAAATCTTTGCTAGGATATGGTAGAATAGCAACCCCACTCACTGCATTGCTAAAGAAGGATGCCTTCCATTGGATAGACGTAGCCACTAAATCCTTTGAGCAGCTGAAGGAAGCCATGTGCAGCACCCCAGTTTTGGCTACTCCCAACTTCTCAAAAACCTTCATTGTTGAATGTGACGCTTCAGGATCAGGATTGGGAGTAGTTCTAATGCAGGAAGGAAGACCAATTGCATTTGAGAGTCACCAATTCAAAGGAAAATATCTGCTCAAACTTTTCTATGAGAAAGAAATGATGGCTATTCTTCATGCGGTCAAGCAATGGAGGCCCTATCTCATGGGTAGACACTTCAAGGTAAAAACTGATCATGATAGTCTCAAATACTTTTTGGAGCAAAGGTTATCATCTGAGGAACAACAAAAGTGGGTAACAAAAATGTTGGGTTATGATTTTGAAATCATATACAAAAAGGGTAAAGAAAATGTAGTAGTTGATGCGTTGTCCAAAAGGGATACATCCGCAGATGCCTTACTATGTGGAATGTCCATGTTGACGGCCGATTGGGTGGATGAAGCAAGATTGGAATGGAATCAAGATAAGGATACACAATCTCTAATACAAAATATCAAGCAAGGATCTATGACATCTAACAAATTTGAGTGGAAAGGTAATGCCCTATGGTACAAGGATAGGTTATACTTGAGTAAAGATTCTGAGTTGAAGCATAAGATTCTTGCAGAGCTACATGCCTCACCTGTTGGAGGACACTCTGGGTTTTTGAAGACATATCATAGAATAAAAAGAGAATTATTTTGGGAAGGACTCAAGGGGGATGTACAAAAGTTTGTATCAGAGTGTTTAGTGTGCCAATAGAACAAAGGGGAAACAATTAAGACACCAGTCTATTGCAGACCCTTACGATTCCTAGCCAGAGATGGGAGGAGGTCTCCATGGATTTCATCACCGGATTGCCTTGTTCAGAGGGTAAGAATGTTATTTTTGTGATTGTGGATAGGCTCACAAAATATGCCCATTTTTGTGCCCTATCACATCCATTTGCAGCCAGTATAGTCGCAACTATTTTTTTGGAGACAATTCAAAGGCTACATGGAACCCCAAAGATAATTGTAAGTGATCGTGATCCTATTTTCACAAGTAATTTTTGGACGGAATTATTTTCATGTTTGGGTACTCAGCTAGCTCACAGTTCATCTTATCATCCTCAAACTGATGGGCAAATAGAAGTGGTCAACAAATGCTTAGAGGGGTATTTACGTTGTTTTGTATCAGATAAGCAGGAAAGGTGGATTAAATGGCTACCACTGGCAAAATGGTGGTATAACACATCTTTTCATACCTCTTCTCAAATGACCCCATTTTTAGCATTATATGGTTACCATCCACCTTCTATCACTTCCTCCTTGAGGGTGCAAACTAAGGTCAGAGATGTTGAGGAACACATTCAACATCAACAACAAGGTTTTGGCTAGTTTGAAGGAGAATTTAGCATTAGCACAAAACAGATGAAACAACAAGCAGATCAACACCGTAGTGAAAGACATTTTGAAATTGGTGATTGGGTTTTGTACGTCTCCAACCTTACAAATAGATGTCCCTAAAGAAACAAAAAAAGGAAAACAAACTTGCTCCTAAATATTATGGCCCTTATCAGGTTCTACAGAAAATTGGTAGTGTTGCTTATAAACTAGAGTTGCCTCCATCTTCACACATACACCCAGTATTCCATGTTTCATGCCTGAAGAAGGTTATTGGACAGAAATTTGAAGCCCGAGACAGAGTTACTGAACTTGATGAGGAAGGAAGAATCATTTTGGAGCGAGAGAAGATTACTGAAACACGTACTTAAGAAGTGAGAACTAGAGACATTAAGGAATATCTGATCAAGTGGAAGAATCTGAGCATAGAAGATGCCACCTGGGAGGATGAAGGTTTTCTGCAGCAACATCCAGGATTATTCAACATTTGAGGACAATGTTGGTTTGAAGGGAAGGGCATGCTACACCCTTAACCTATTGCTTGTATTAGGATATGAGTAGCCGACTTGTGGCTTACCATATCATTTTATTATATCATTTATACTTTCTCATGCTTAATAGGTCAGCCTTGGTGATGGCCATAGCATATGAATAGTATATATAGGGGATTATAGGTAGTATTTCATTATCATTTGAGCATTTGAGTCTTATTATATGGTTTGGAGGTTGCCCCAAGAGTTACATCAGCCATTGAAAATTCCAACAACAAAGTGGAGGCCTCCATGTGTGTCGATCGTGAAACATCAAACATAAAATCTCCTGGATGTTTTTAAATGAGCGTGAAGCCTCCATGTGTCTAGGGTCATACTTATGGCCCCGCCAAACATGGACTCAAGTAGAATACAAAGGAGTTCCATGGAGCCTACTGTAGACACACCCACGTGTCAATCTAGCAAAATTTGAGAAGCAAAAGGAAGGGGCTGAATCTTCAAGGTGTGTGAGGCTGCCACATGGACCCAATATGGACAAACTCTTTCAAATATTGCATGCCCATGAACCTAATATTTTTATGGCCATATATTTTCACCTGAAACTCAAACTTGTGTGGGAGAAGTCTTTTTGGAAACATCTCGACACCGTCCTATATCATGCAAACATAAGATGTCATTCTTAATAGGATTTAGTGGGTGAAAAATGGGAAAACGTCTTCCAGGCCATTAATACAAAATCTGATTTCTTCAACTACTAGATTGGATTTGATTTGATCTATCATTCTTCTTCCTTAGAACACCAAGTAGGCATAGGGAACCGTAATCAACAAATTGTAGGCAGATTTGAGAGGGGAAATGATCATAGTTGTTGATCTTTTAAAGTAAGATTCAATGCATATATCAAGGTGGTTGAAGCAGGATTCTAATTTTTCCCTCCTCTCTCTCATTCTTCCTATATATTGTAATGAAGGGGCATATTCAAATGGTTGTTCATATTTTCTCTTCTGCCCCTCTCTTTTTTTCTTAGGGTAGAATGCGGAGTCTAAGCCTCCTCCCATGTCTTTGTAATAGAATTTTCTTTCCTCTTTCCCAGTGATGATGTACCGTGTAACACTTCAAAGCAATAAAATATGTTTCATGACGCATTTTTCCATCCTTGGCTTATTTTGTTGTCTCTTCTTATCTCTCATCGTTTCAAGGTATACTATGCATATCTTGATGTTTTTTGTAGGTTCTGGGAGCTGTTCTTAATTGGTTTTGAAGTGGTGTTCCGTGTGAAATCTATCTTTGGTCCATGGTATGTTCTGTCCACCCTCTCCATTTTTCACCTCTCTCCGAAAGTGTAGGTAGTCGAGATATTTGATCCAACCATTCCTTTTCTCTCGTGTATCACCACTTAGTGTAGGCTCTTTCCCCCTCTCCCTCTCTCCTTGTCCCCTTGGAATGGTTAGATTAGGATAAAATAGGTTCTCGCTTACACCAGAGTAGCTTGTGGCAAGTAGATTAGGAAGCAAGAACTGACTTTCTCTGGAGGTCCATCTCAATTTTTACAAGTCCCACAGCTTGAGAGATGGTCCCATGTTGTGCAATCACACCGAATGCCCCACTTCACACCTGGGCCATTCGGGGTGCTATGATTTTGCACTAATAGTTTTGGCATGCTCGGAGGGACATTGAGGTTACATTTTCTCATCTTTCCAAGGTGTCTCATTAAACAAAAATCATAAGCCACCGTGTGACCACACTAACATGTTTGGCATGCCCGGTGTGACAATGGGTCTTCACTTTATTTCATCAAGTTGATGTGTTCTTGGTGAGATTCAACCTTTAGAGGCACATTCAAATCACATCTGGGGACTCCATCTAATCAGCAACCCCATCTTTTAAGTTGCAGACCTTTTCCATCCATTTCCACTCATCTTCATTCACTTTTCTTTCCATATCTCCCATTTTTCTTCCATTTCATGAAGTTGTGAAATCGTGAATTCATTCCCTTCATGGAACTCATACTTGCAGGAGTGTAATCCACCTCCAATGCACTTCTCAACTCCTCTAGATCAGCATTATGATCAAATCTAGAACCATTATTCTTACCCATATGAGCAAGGTCAAAACTAGTTTGGCCATGAAACTTATCAAGAACAAGGGGATGCATACAATGGTGACAACTACGTCCAAGAATGCTGGTTTTTTTCGAGAAGATTCAAAAAATGGAGGGTGGCATGGTTCAATCAAGGGCTACAATACAGATGAAATCTTTCGTAATTGGTTACAGGGTACCTTATCCATGGGAAGGATCTTTTCCAAGACATTACAGCCCTCAGGAGAAGCTTGACTTCATGGTTAAAGTCCCGCCTCAACTTACAAAGTGGATTAAGGACATTGAGGCTTATGAGAAAAGTGCAAGACAACCTTGTCAATCACCAAATTGTCTATCCTTAATTTTCTCTTTCTCAATGTTTATCATTTCAGCAATTTCATGAGTCAAGCCCCTCAATTTCTGCCCTAAGTGTTGATTTCTCTCCTCCATCTCGCTATATTCCACCCCATCTAAGTTCTTCTTCTCTTTTCCCTTCCAAGCAATCATTCCTCCAAATAAACAAGAAGTTCTAGTTCCCTCACCACCAAAAACAACTACAAAACTGATTAAACCCCAACCTCGCCACTCCTCTTGCTTTCCCAAGTCCATATTGGGAGAGACTCAAGAATCCAATCAAGGAGAATAACAAAAGAGGAACCCCACAAAACAGAAATGACATAAAATCTAAAGAGTTGGGCTACTAAATTTTAGTTTACAAAGATCCCCTTGATGGTCAAGCCAATAGAGGAGGTCAGAGTTGAAGAGCCAGTGGTGGCTAAGGCTGAGTTTGCAGCAGAACAAGAACAAGAACAAGAATATCAGCAGTCTAGCTGCTCCGAATGTAGTGTCCATGATGGCACTTTGTCTAAAGAGGATGTTGATCTGATCCAAGCTGCACAACCATTTAAGGAGGAGGAAAACCAGCTTCAAGTCCCATCAAGAGGAGCATCTGGGAGAGATCAAATCGAGTTGAAGCCACTCAATTAAGAAAGCATCATGGAATATTTTTGCTTTCATTTCAAGTGCCTCGATTTGATTTATGAACCCATGATGGAGGAGGAACATATAGTTTCAGAGGCTCCAAATATAGAGCAGGCCATAAGAGAAACTTCGGTTCTTCCTCCCACTTCATCCCCTTCAAAATCTGATGTTGAAGAAGAGTTTGATATTTCAAACTTCATGTTTGAAGATGAGGGGGACCATGGTGAGAAAATTGCAGATCTAGAGGACACCATGGAGGAGGTCGAACACATGCAACAAGACAACAAGGAGGCAGACTGTCTGTCAGACTTGGAAGATTGCTTTGATGGAGAGGAGCCCATGGAGATCACATCATTTTCTCCTCCATCATCCACCTTCCAAGCACACGAGCCTACTGCCATGAAGGAGAGCATTCAAGGACAATAGCCTACACTTCATGATAGCCCTCTAGAACCAAGGTTGGAGGATCATAGTCTTCCATGTTCTTCACAAGAGAAGGAAGGGAAAGGGCAAGAAGATGTCATCATCTCTCTCACACCATCCACCCAGAAGGTCAGCAGGAAGACTCCATTTTTGGAGTTGAAATTCATAGCAATGGGCACATCTAATGGATCAAACCATGCCTAATCAGGTACTTGGCTTCATTGGAAGCAAGGAGCAGCCAAAACCAATCATGCCTACTTCAAGGCATGAGGATGAGTATCAAAGTACCAAGGGTCATCATCAAAACCTCTAAGAGTCCAATTCCAATCAGCTTGAGGAGGTATTTTTGGTTGATGTTGATACCTTGATGATTTGGGTGGAGGACAAGGCTTATAGTCAATTTTTCACTCATACAGGCAGCCATATTCAGTGTCAAATCATTTGCATGGCTGCCTTTTTTTAGAAAATGAAGCTATTTCTCCCTACCTATGGCAAGATTTATTTAAGCTTTTCTTTCTCTCTAGTTAGTATAAGAGTAGGAGTAGATTTTGTTTCCAATAGAAGAAGTGATTGTGCACACTTTGCATGTCTCATTTGAGTCATGTATGATTTTTTTATTTATACATAATTTTTCTTCATATTACTCCAAAGGTGTATGAGGCTAGGCCCTTCAAGATTCACGACAGAGAGAGACCCATAGTTTCCTGTAATAGTTGATCGCTTTCTAATAGAAAAAAATACAGAGAAACTAAAATCGGCCCCGAAAGGTCCATTTCAAGAAGAATAGGTTCAACGTCGGATCACCACCCACGACTCCATGCGCAATGGATATGATAAGGCTACTAATATTTTGATCTAGCAGTAGATTCCCATGTGAGTCACCAAATTTTTATCTCAATTTTCACCCCGACAAAAATTGGATCACCCACAACCCTCTGTAGAAAGAAATTCAAGGGATGGTTCCATTGTATGAGCCCATGCTTCAAATCCAACAAACAAGTTACAGGAAGGCTCTATAATGGAGTAGTAGGGTCAGGGAAGGAGAAAACAGAAGGAAGAAAACCAGAGGCTCAAAGGAAAAGAAATAGAGAAGGCTCAAAGTCTTCGGGCTCTACAAATGATTCAGAACGAGCCCTAAAATTGGCTAAGTATGGAGCAAGCCGCGGAAGCTGCCAAGTGTCTCAACGAAGCAACTTCAAAGGTTGAATCCAAAAGCGAGAGACTCAAACAAGCACCAAGAATCCATGTGTCCAGATCCCCAAAGTTACATCGGCCGTTGAAAATTCCAAAAGCAAGAAGAGGCATCCACGTGTCTTGACCGCATAACTTCAAAGGTAAAATCTAGGGGCATGTTTCAAATGAGCGCAAAGCCTCCATGTGTCAAGGGTCAGACTTATGGCCCCGCCAAACAAGAAGGACTCAAGAAGAATACAAAGAACACCATGGAGCCCATGGAAGCTGCCACATGTGAATCCGATGCAATTTCAAAAGTAAAAGGAAGGGATTGAATCTTCAAGGTGCACGAGGCTACCATGTGGACCCGGTATGGATAGACTCTTGCAAATATTGTGTACCTCAGTAACCCTAATCTTCGAGAGACGGCCATATATTTTTATTGGAAACTAATATTTGAGTGGGAGAAAATGTTTTGGAAATGTCTCGACACCCTCTACGCCATCGAAAAAATAAGATATCATTCTTAAGAGGATTTAGTGGGTGGAAAATGGGAGAATTTCTTGCAAGCCATTAATATAGAATCCAATGTTTTCAACTACTAGATTGGATTTGATTTGATCCACCCTTATTCTTCCTTATCATGCCAAGTAGGCATAGGGAACCAAAATTGACAGATTGTAGGAGGATTTGAGAGGGGCATTGATTGATAGTGGTTGAGCTTTCAAATCAAGATTCAATGCATATCTCAAGGTGGTTGAAGCAAGATTTAAATTTTTCCCTCCTCTCTCTCATTCTTCCTATATATTGTAATGAAGGGGCATATTCAAATGGTTGTTCATCTTTTCTCTTCTACCCCCTCTCTCTTTCTTCCTTAGGGTAGAATGCGAAGTCTAAGCCTCCTCCCATGGCTTTGTAATGGTGTTTTCTTGCCTCTTTCCCACTGATGATGTACCATGTAACATTTTGGAGCAATAAAATTTGTTTCATGATGCATCTATCCATCCTTGGCTTATTTTTTTGTCTCTTCTTACCTCTCATCATTGCAGGGTATACTATGCATACCCTTATGTTTATGCAGTTCTAGGAACTGTGATTAATGGGTTTTGAAGTGGTGTTCTCTGTGAAATCTATCTCTGGTCCATGGTGCGTTCTATCCACCCTCTCCTTTACTCACCTCTCTCCAGTTCTCAGACAGCTTAGATATGTGATCCAACCACTTTATTTTTGGTGTATCACCGCTAGTGTAGGCTCTTTCACCCTCTCCCTCTCTCCCTATCCCCTTTGAATGGTTTGATTAGGATAGAATAGGTTCTTCCTACACCGGAGTACCTTTTTGGCCGGTAGATTATGAAGCAAGAACCGATTTTCTCTAGAGGTCGATCTCAAGTTTTGCAAGTCCCATAGCTTGAGAGATGGTCCTAGGTTGTGTAATCACACCAAATACCCCACTTCACACCCAAGCCATTTGGGGGTGTATGATTTTGCACTAACATTACCTTACTAGTAAGTTACTAGTATACTACATGGAAAGTTACCTATGTTTATATAGGAGTAGTTTTCAATAGTAGGTGAAGCCAACCCCTAGCCAAATTTACACTATAAAATTGAGGTGAAAGGTACATTGTCATAATATGAAAAAATCACGTTTTCAAATTTTCCAAATTTGGAATATCTACCAAATTGTGAATATTTTCCACTAAAAGTTTCCCTGATTTGGAGTTAATTCAAGGTTGAGAACATAAATGATTTGGAATTATTCTTGTTTGTTGATAGAAATATGAGTTCTTTCATGTTGAGGACAATAAACTAGTAATTGAAGTGGAAGGATCTTGAATCCTTCTAGGTTACCTTTTAACAAATAAACCGTTAATTTTTGTGAGAATTACATAGTGGAATGGAAGGAATTACTTACCCAGCTAGAGTTTTCCCACATTGGATTTCTCAAGGATAAAAATCTTCTCTCTATGTCTCTTATCTCTTCATCAGATTGTTACAAGTGATTCTTACATAAGATAATGTCCTAATAAGAACTCTATTAATTTTGATTCATTACCACTAGAATATGGTTATTTTATTGTGTCAAGAGTCGCTTTATAGATCAAATTGGTATTAAGTATTTGAGATCAAATGGTAATTGTGTGGTGTTACTTGTGATGACATTTTAAGTTTTAGAAAGTAGGTAATTTCTCCCAATCTATTCTTAAGAAAATCTATGGTGTTGTTTACTAAAGATGTGTATATTGTTAGAAAACACTAGTTTACTTTTTACATGCTTTTGGTGTTAAACTAAAACAATTTATTTTATTCCTATTTTTAAGAAAAATAGTTAAAAATAAAAAATCTATTTTTAGGTTGTTTATTATAGATGAAATCCCTCTCATATTAGAGGGCATCAGTAATCATTAAATTCACATATATTGAAGAATAAAATCTAAATATGTTTTTAGAGGAGGACAAATAAAATAATGCGTAACAATGTTATTTGGATTAAATATTTATTTAATTTGTGGTCTTATTATTTCTAGCTTCAAATGGTGAAACAAACCATTTATTTTTATTTTTATTTTATGAATTTGTAGAAAATGTGTAATTATCGTGATGGTTGCAAGATCGCCGCAACATTTTCAAAAATTCAGCATTTAAGGAAACAATGATTACACAACAACTATTGTGGTTTTACAATTGTCCTTGTAGACAACAATAGTTCTGCACCTAACAACCGAAAAACATGGAAACTCAATAGTTGAAATTTTTTGGGCTTCCCAATTTGATTTGTTTCATTTTTCCTTCATCCTTCGTAGAGAAACAATACTTATAAGTAAATTACGGTATTCATGGCTTGTGATTTTTAGTTAATTCTAGTATGAGCAAAGGAGAAAGTTGGAATTATTCTACTTTTTTCATAGACATCTTATTTCTTTCTTTTTTATTATTGTAGACAAGTAATGCAAGTGGAAGGAGCTTGAATCTTTGTAGAAGGTCATGTCATGTGATGGTAAATTTGTAATTATTTAGAGAATTACATAGCGAAAGGGAATGAATTACTTAACTAGCTGGAATTTTTCGTCATTTGGTTTCTCTAGGATAAAACAATGCTTATTTCAATAAATTGGGAATTATTCTAGTCCCAATGACTAAAAGATATATCCAATATTGGAATTATCTCGCACTCCAAAATCACACATATTGGATTCCAATATTGCATATATTGGAATCCACAATCACATATATTGAAATCCAAAGCTACCTATATTACAGTTATATGTACTCCAAAGTCCCATCTATTGTCCAATCCGTAAACTCAAATATTAGAATCCATTATACGGGCTAAAGTGTCAACTAGGCAAGATCTATGATTTATTACATATAGAACGTGTTTCGTTTTTATAAGGGATAACAGCTTACCAACTATTACTTATGCTATGTTATAAGGGATAGTGGGAACCAACCATTATTTATGCTATGTTATTAGGGCTAACGGTCGTCATCCATTATTTATGCTATGTTATAAGGTCTAGCAGACACCAACCATTATTTATGTTATGTTATAAGGGCTAGCAACCACCAACCATTATTTATGCTATGTTATTTATATTATGCTATATGGTGTAGCTGCCACTAGGCATTATTTATGACATGTTATGCATAGAAAATGTTTCTAATTAATCTGAGGATAACAAAAATATTCTCTTTTCCTTCAATGGTTGGAACAAAGGCCACAACATGGTGTTAAATTTAACACCCATTTAGACATCTTTTATCATTTTTATACAAAGCTAGTGGTCGCTAGGCTAATGAATTTCAAGATGTGAGACACTTCCATGTTAACTTACTATGATGTGATTGAACCTCGATGTAACTTGAAAATGATTGAAGATATTCTAAAGAAACTAGTAGAGGGTGTCGATCTAGACTATGAGAATATAATTAAATGTATGTATTTATTGTATATTTTGGTATGACTTAATTTTATAGTGCATCTATGCATCTATGTATTTGTTGTATATTTCGGTATGAATTAATTTTATCTGTTGCATATTTTGATAGAACTTAATTTTAAAAGGTAATTATTTATTATTACATCATTATTGTTCTTTGCGGGAACCATAATATACTTCATGAATAGGTAAATATCATTTCACGTCATATTCCTTCAAGAATCATATATCTAAAACATGCACTTCTCACTATAGAGTGAAAATCAAATAATAATTAACTTTATAGTACTTTTTGCTTTCACGTGATTTTATAAGAAGCATGCTTTAGAGACAAAGTGAATTTGGTCTCTATCAAGAAATATCAAACTAAATGTGATATAAAATCTTTATGTTAAGTGGAAATAAGTAAAAGAATCCATAGAAAGAAGGAAATATGCCTTCTTTTAAGTCTACCTTGCTTCAATTTTTTTTTATAAAAATTGCCTTGGAGTGAACAATTCCACTTTGAAAGTAAGATTATGTTTTGACATTAGGTAAAAGAGGGTTGAGTTAACCCTACCCCATACATAACTAACCTTCCTAATAGATTATATATTCATTATCGAACCATATAACAATATAGTCATATCTAAATGTAATCAAAACTAACATCGAGTACAATAAACTAAGAACAATAAAAACATGAAAGTAAGAGCATTAAACAAAAACCTAACATCAAACACTACTTTTTAGTTTTCTCAAAGTTGGCCACCACGGTTTCCTATTCCTTAGCTAGTGATTCAATGTTAGTTCCCAGTGGTTATATCATCTTCATATAGTTCCATTTTCCTATTCTTTGATGTCTCATGCTCTTCACATTTTTTGTATGCATTAGCTAGTTTCTTGAGAGTTTTAAGGTTATTTAAAGTGTGTTTGACATTGAAAAGACTCCACCTGTTGAATTTATGAAGTATAGCCTTAACGTGATCCACATTACTATATAAATTCTTACACTTTTCTTGCGGAGAACCTCCATACTACCACCTTATATGACTTGAACTACATCCTCAATTTTCATCTTCATTGTATGCCAATCGTTGAGGATAAATTGGATAGTGATTTTAGTAAGTTGAGTGTCACATTTCATGTTTTCAAGGTCTACAAACAATTTAACAAGATCAACTCCCTCTTCTACACAACCTTTCCCCCCGAACTTCCATTTGGGTCTTTTCCGGGTGTCAAGTGAAACATGCCTCCTTTATTGACTTGGTTCCCACCTTTCAGCCTTCTTAACAACCACCAAATTTATGTCATGTTATTTTAGGTCTTGGAGGCCCTACACTACTTTAACTTCAACCACATTTTGATCATCCCATTTACTCAACTTAGGGATTCGCTAAACTCCTCATTCTCAAAATTAGTTTCATCTTCGACAACATAATATTTAAAGTATTTTATAAGGAAAATATCCGGATTAACCATTTTATCCATATCCAAGATTGATCTCTTCACAATGGCCATAATAAAACCTTGATGTAGGGGAATATCGATTATTCTATTTTTGTAGTGGTCCAGGGTAGCACATAGAGGACGAAGTATATAGTATGGAAAACTAAAACTATGTTCATGTATGAGGAAATTGACCATGGGAAGATGGTTAACATAGATACATTTGTGGCATCCCTCAAGATTCAAAAACTTAATTAGGTTAAGGGTCACTTCGTAGAATGGGGGAGGAAAGGAATTCCCATGAAATCCTGTAAAACAAGGGGTGATTCTTTCCTTACCTCCCAAAATAGATTGATTTAATCTATTAAATCCTTTTTGGGTGTGTCTAATTTGTGTCTTTCCATGGGCATGACTATAACATAATTCACGAGTTCATTTATAATTTAATCTTTACTCCCCACAAAGACAACATTTCCCCGACCATTTAGTAGTGACTGATCATTATGCCAATTTGAAATCCTTATTGATTTACTCATCAGTACTTCTAAAAATATTTAAGATAGGGGAAAATCCCATTTGGTCTAATACCTTGATAGACTCAAATTTAACATCAATGAGATCCCAAGGCTCTGAGCAAAACCAAATATTCCCCCATCTTCCTATTAATAGTCAATCTATCACGAAGAAAAACTCACTATTCAATGCTATAAAGACTCGACCAAAAACAACAAAGACTCAATACACCAAGTAGAAACATAAATAAGATATTCCTATAGAGGATTAAATCTGTATTAAAATTCCATTAATAGAAGAATAAACCCAAATTTAAAGAGAGGAATAAACCTAGATTTCAAGAACATTAACATCTTGTTATCTAATTTTTCCCTTGAGTAAAGTTTGATCAAACATGACCTTCCACACCAGAGAAATGAAGAGGTCAGTTTAGTCATGCAAGCCACATTTCAAATCTAATAATCAGGTTACATGAAGGCTAAGAAATGGCAACGCGGAAGGTGGGAAAATGAGTGGCCAATACAAATGTTAAAGAAAAGCTAACTCGATAAGTCAAAATCGAGCCCAGTGAGTGAGTCGACTCAAGCAAAGAAAGAGCATGGAAGGTCCCATGTGTCAACTCGGTGCACTTTCAAAAGATACAAGCAAGGAAGAGACCATAGGAATGCACTTGACCCCCCACGTGATCTCAGTACATAGCGAGGCTCATGAACGATGCCAAGTGTCCAACCATCACAACTTCAAGAGTGGAAGGAGGGGGTAAAGTCTTGGAAGCCCGTAGAGTTTCCATGTGGAGCTAAGTACAAAGGTACCACCTAACAAGGGGTTTTGACATTATATATAGTGGGGCCATTTACTCACCCAAAGGAATGAAGCAACATGTTTTGAAAGGTGCCAAGTTTCAAAGACGTCGCATTCCCAAGAACCTAAAAAGGTAGAAAAAAATTATAAATACACGGGGGTTCTGCAGTGTGGATCTTACACAAATAGATCGCAAACCCAAGGCAAGGATCACTCGAGGCTCGAATCAACTAAGTATAAAAAAGGCCAGTGGAAGCATCCACGTGTCTCTTCAGTGCACTTTTGGTATGATGCTTAAAATAAGGATTACCAAATGAGTGTAGGCTCTCCACGTGGTCAGATCCCGATAAATTTGCACCGACTATTGAAAATTCGAGCATGGGAAAGGCCAACGAAGCCTCCATGTGTCCCTTTGGTAGAATTTTGGTATGATGCTTAAAATAATGATTCTTAAACAAGCATAGGCTCTCCACGTGGTCAAATCCTCGATAAAGTTACACCGGTCGTTGAAAAGTCGAAGCATGGGAAGATCGAGTGGAATCCTCCACGTGCCTCATCAACGTAACTCAAATTTAAAATAATTCTTAAAATAATGCTTAAAATAATGATTCCTAAACGAGCATAGGCTCTCCACGTGGTCAAATCCTGATAAAGTTACACCAGTCATTGAAAAGTCGAAGCATGGGAAGATCTAGTAGAAGCCTCCACGTGCCTCATCAACGTAACTTCAAATTTAAAATCCAAAGGCAGGTCCCCAAACAAGTGTAGGACCTCAATGTGTCTAGGGTCGTGGTAATGAAAGATGAATCATGAAGCCCAACAAGAATTTTAAATGCTTAGATCTTTTAAAATATTGTGAGAGCCCATGTGGAACACCCGTTGACAATTTTGCACTTGTGAAAAAGGGAAACTCAAAAAAATTTCGTTATGATAAAAGTCATGGGTGAAGTATACCTAAGCTAAGGAAGTTATGATGTTATTAGTTACTACACGAATTAATTAACGATTACGTGAAATCAGTAGCTATGTGTGTTGTTACAAAACGTAATGTAAACACATAGTCTCCAATTTCATGATACCTTCAAGAAAAGAACACAAAGGCCTTGAAATACAGCTATGTTGTCTTGATGAAGACACCAAATTATAGAGTAGGTGGAGTGTTGAGTTTTGGGATAAAGCAAACATAAGTATAGATTACAGAAATCAGATTTCATTACTAAATGTTACAGGTTCTCATCAATGTTATTTCCTTTATGATTAAGGCATTTAATTATGCTACTAAGTTGTTTAGTTCATCATACACTCCATTCAAAACCTTGAAATGCAGTAAGGAAATACGCAACTCATTTTCAGAATTCAATTTTTTATTCACAAGGAAGGTCAAATGTTTCCCACACAAGCCATGGGATGTGACTAAAAAGTAAAGTACATCTACTAAAGAAAGAGGTACACATGCATGAAATAGAAAGCAAAGGAATATGAGTGAACCCATCATTTCCTTTGTATATTCTTCATTGTGCAGATTTTCCCCTTCCAACTTGTTCCATCTTTTTCTTCACAATTCAAAGCATGGTACCTAAAAATAAAAAGATAAGAACCATCAATAAAGAGCTCAGGGTCGATCCATATTCCTACACTATCCTAATTTGTGCATATGGATCTCTAACCAACAGAAGATATGGAGTGCCTGAAGATCAAACTGCATAGCCCACTCAAGAAGTAGAAATAGAAAAGAGAATAAGAAACATGGACACAAGAGAGGCCAAAAATCCTAATTATTTCTAACTATTTTCTTAAAGTGTGTAGATATAGGTTGCAGCCAAGAAGAAAGAATCATATACATGCTAAAAAGGAGGACCAATGTAACTAAAACTTAGATATTGTCTACAAATAGAAGAGGGTTATAGTACAGAACAAAGAAGATGCTTGCAGACAAGGTACATTTTCCAGATTTCAGTCAAAGGAAAGGAATTCTAGGAAAATTTTGATAGGGCTTCGCCATGAAAAATCAACATTTCAAATTTTCCAGCATGCTGGAAATACTACTATCCAATAAATAAAGCATCTAAATGAAAGAAACAAGATTACTAGTGTTTCAACAAGGCATCTGAATCATGGTACCACATAAATAAAGAGCTACTTGTAATTTCTAGAAGGCCACTTGCAAGGTACAAAATATCAGAGAATATACTTCGGTTACAACTGATAAATCTAGTTCAATTTTCAGTTACGAGAATCAACTTTAGAGTCAAGAAATACAAAGCCTCTACAGAAATAAGTATCAAAACCAGGAGTTGTATGTGTCATCGCCAAAAACCAGACTCTGTATATAAAGAAAAGAATTTCCAAGGTGTCTTCCAGTTTTACGACATCCACAAAGGAGCAGAGAGGATCCGGGTGCAAAACATTTCAAAATCAGAGATAAAATGTGTAGCTTACCACATGGGTCAGCACTTTGAACCCGAATCAAGAAAATATTTCCCTAGTCTAAAAGGAAAATCTAACAGAGTTAAAGTACCCATCAAAGGTTTTCATTATTATGACTCAAAGTAAAGGAAAATAGTCCCAGTGGAGAAGGGAAAACATTCACGCACAGAGTTTTCTTCTTGACAACACTTCTACATGAACAACAAACCCTCCACGAGTTAGAAAATGAAGATATAACAGAGAAATGGCCGAGTCATCGAATTGAGGGAGCCATCACGAAATTTCAGAACTCTCATACAGGAAAATGAATTAAATTCAAAGGCCTCTACAGCTAGAACAAATACCCAGAACTCAAAATACATATATCTAAAAGTCACAATGAAGACTGGTTTGAGTATTTCACTCACCTTTTATCATAGGTAGTTTCAAAGTTGATTGACCATGAGCACTCTATTGAAAAAATGTATAGATCTGAAGAAATAATGACCCCCTATAGAGATTGTAAAGCTTTCAAGCTCGAAACCCATCATAGTATCAAGATGGTGACCAATAAAGAAGCCAGAGACTTCAAAATATATAGAGCCGAACAACAAAGATTCATATCCAATCAAGCTCAAAGAACAAGAATGCAGAGGGGTTGGGTTTCAAAGTTACCCATAATGGCAAAGTTCAAAGTTTCACAAAGCAACCAACAATGGCGTCAAAAAAATTTGCAAGGGCTTCACCCGCATAGTGAAAATCCAAATGAAATGGTCATTAGGGTCGAGCTTTCCTTTACCATGCGAACTTGAGGGGTGAGTTAACAGAACCCAGCCATGGTTAGACATCAACAATCATAAATCAACAAGGAAAAGATCAAAGGATGAGCATCGATCTCCACTTTCAATGCAAACCATGGTTCGAGTCTTCAAAAAATGCATTTAATACAAGTCAGAAACCCTAATCATGCTTTTGAGATCAATGATAAAAAATTGACAAGTACAGAGATCAACGCTCACAAATTGATCATCAAGATCGATGCAAAAGTAGTCCAAGTGAAATGGTGGTCGATTGACCAACTTATAATTTTCAAATTTTATAAAGTGTCAAAATTTCTTCTGCAAGCCCAAAATTCCACAGAGTACACATGGCACCATCATGGCAGAAGCAGAAAAACGGAGGTTGGGAGTTATTTGCATTTTAAACTTTAAAATTGCAAAAGGTTAAAATCTCAAAATAGCCCTGCAACCCCGCAAGGCAAAATTCAAAACAATCCAAAAGTCAAAGCCATGGGGAGAAGTCAAAATCAATTCTATAGAACATTGGCGAGTGGCGAGGTTTCGTTAAAATTTGAGACTTATTCACAAAAAGGGTTAAAGCTTCAAGTTACCCCATAGGCCCCATAATTCCTCTAAAGTAGAGGATCGGAAAGACTTTCGTCTTTGAAGCTCTTTCGCAAAAGAGTTTAAAATGCCAAATTTTCCCGAAGGCCCGAAGACCCGCCAAAGGACATAAAGTTTTAGAATTTGCTGAAAGGAACGATAACGGATTGTGCCAAGCCAAGAACACAGATGCTAATCAAACACCACGATCTATAAGATGAAAGAAATTCACCGAATAACTTTACATAAAAACCTTTATGCAAACAAATGAGCAGGAATATCATATATTATTATGAAACTCAATGCAATACATTGAGAATGGGCCTTGCTTAAATAGGCAAGGAATAACAATCTAAGAACCAGTCAAGGTCGTAGATCAAGCCATAAATCAAGGAAATAACTAGTCATCAAAGAACTAGTCAAGACCATAGATTTAGGAGAGAACTAGACATCAAGGATCTAGTCAATACCATAGATCAAGGAAAGAACTATACCTAACAACTAGATAATATCTCTTAATATCTAAATAAGATAAAAGAAATATCCACACACATAAGTGGGTGAGGATAAATACAATAAAGGTAAATAAAGTACCTAGGTGAACATGAGCTAAGGTAAATACCTACTCTAACAGTTGCTCGTAAGCCCAAACATCTGAAAGGGAAAAAAAAAGCCACAAAAGGTCTCGCACGTCCACAAAGGGCTTAAAACTTCAAAAATTCCGAAAGTCCGCAAAAGACTTAAAATTTCTAGAATTTTGCCCGAAGGCCCGTAAAAGCAAAGGGAGAAGATTTTTCGTGCCATCCAAGCTATCATTTTGAGTTTTGACTTTCAAAATTCGAATTATAGTATATGTTTCAAGAAAATACAAAGTGCCAACCAATGAAACATGCATGTATTAATCAAAAGATGGCTGAAATAAGGTGAAGTGCAAAGTGGTCCCCGCAGCTGATGTTTTTGTGGGTATTATAATTATTTCTTTTACCCATGAACAAGAGTTAATTTTTGCATTTTTCCACAAGAATATAGAATAAACAAAAGACAAGTTGCATGTTCAAAATAGGAAAGTCTTGCCTTGCAAGCAAGCTTATTATTAGCAAATTATTTATTCTTGCTTTCTTAAAAATAGATCAGTCAACTTTAGTTGACCAATTGTAATCAAGGCTATTAATGCCTATTTGTAACTACATGCACTATTTTTATTCCTTTATCTAATATTAAATAAAGGATAAAAATAGGATGCATGGGTGAAGCATGTAAAGCCTTAGGCTATTTTAGAAGAGGGTGAACTTTTTTTTCGCTATATATTGTGTGCCTTTTCAAAGCACAAAGGAGGACGGTTGGGAGAATTTTCGGATATAGGCAGTATCTTGAAGTAATTTTTGCCGCTTTTTTTCTTTTGAGTGTGAAGAACTTCGCCTTTCCAAATTATTTGTAGTCTTGTGTACATTTCTATTAATCTTGTGAATGTAAATTCCCGATTAATCATATTACCATGTTATAGAAATTCAGAAATTTCGGGATGATATTAATATCCATGTTTAGCTTAAAAGCGCAATATTGTTATAATCTCCTCAATACCTTAGTGTTTTTTCCTTAATATTTTGTAGAAGAACTGTTGGTTCGTGCACCCAAAATCCTTCACATATCAATCAGGCATATACTCACCAAAGCCCTCATACAAATTTGGTGTATCACCTTAGTTTTAATTATTTTACAGCCTCATTTTTTACCCTAAACCCTAATCAATTTAGGATACATCAATAAGGAACCGGCCTGAGACTACAGTCTGAGACTCACCTCAAAATAGGTATACCCACGACTGAGGTGTTTCCATTGTATCTACGAAAGAGAGAGATCAAGTTTTACAAGCTTAGAAAACTCTGAAGCCATCTCTACAGTGGTGCACTTTCGAGAGATAATATTTTTAGCATGCACTTGGGACCACAAATCAGATTTGCATGTATAGTTACGACTATTTATAGAAGATTTATGGAAAAGATAAAAGCTACTTTTGGGAGAAAGTTGCAGCAATTTATTTTAAAGATTTAAAGATCTTTTGGCGACTCCACAGAGCTAATTTCAGACCAGTATTGCAACATGTTCCATGCCTAAAGTGACTACAAGATCATCAGTAAGAGGAATTCCTCCTGAGTTTGTTTCTTTACCCTTGAATTCTGCTAGAAGGAGAAGAGTTGGTAATACTTTACCTTATAATAGACCTAGTTTTGATAACCCTCCTCCTAATATTCCTTCACCACGTATCAATTTCTCTATTAACATCCCAGTTTTCAAATGGCTATTCAACCACAAAGGAATTTTTTTGACCTTTACTAATGGTAGTCCATTAGTAATCCCAGTCTACCATGACATTCCTAATGCTACCATGAAAATTTTGCCATCATTCACAGGTGAAAATCAGATTACACCTCTTGAACATATCAAAGATGTTGTAGCCCTATGTGCAATCCATAATATCACTCATGAAGACGTAGCTTTAATATTTTTAACTTTGCATCATTAAAAGGGTAGGCCTTGCAATTGTATAGAAACCTAGAAATTGGAAGCATAAGAACTTGGGATAACTTAGGTGAAAAATTACCGAAAGAGTTCCACGATAATTTAGATCATTTGTCTCTCATTAAACAATTGTCTACTATGAGAAAAGATCCAAATGAGTTTATGTACAAGTTTCAAAATCCATTTTTCCGAACTTGGGGAGAGAATTCCAGCAAGTGTCAAACCTCAAGCTGATCATGCTTTCATTTATTATCTTAGTGGAATTAAATAGTGATATCTCAACTATGATTCAGTCAATGGGGGAGAGACTCCCAAAGCCTACGATATCACTATCCGACCTGAAAATAGTCTTATTCAAGTTGGAAAATTGGTAACAAGGCCTTTAATGCCATTTACAAATGATTTAGTACCTATTCCTCAACCTATTACGATCATAAAACCTACTATTGTAGCTCCATCGATGATGTATTTAAAGCTTTGCAAACTATGGGAAATAAATTGACTTCGATTAAGAATAGAAGTGCATTACCTAGCAGACCCTATCACGCTCCTTATCAAAAAATCAACAAAACCAACAAAACTAATAGCCTTATCAACCTCAAAACATGACATTTATTTACAAAATGCCGTTACCTACTCATCGTGCCTTGGCAGAGTTAGATAAAGGCCATGCTACACAAGATCATAAAAATGTTGACATGAAAAAAGTTGTTGATGCCAAAAAGTATAATGCCTAAAAAGTGGGATGTGCATAGGTTGAAGAAAATGTCGACATGAAAAAAACATTTGCACCACCACTGCCTTGGCGCGAGGTTGGAAGGCATCAAAAGTATGTCGACATGAAAAGGTTCACCAAGGTGCATGAAAAGGTTGCACCACTGGCATGGTTGCAAAAGAAAATGTCTAAATGAAAAATGTTGGAGTTGCATGTCGCATCAACACCACAACACTTTTCAGCACCTATGGTGCACACCACGGGGAGCTCGGATTCACGCAAGGTTGGACTTTTTGAAAAGCTTACAAGGTCCTCTGTCCAACTAAAACTGGATATCTTTAATTGGGTGAGAACAAGTTCTTCAAAAATGCAAAATACAGTTCACCATTTTTGGGTTTCTTTAGGGTTCTCACCTACCACCATAATGAGATGAATTAAATACAATCTGGAGGTGGTTGGGGTAGATTTGGAATTCCTCTCTCTTCCCTCTCTCATTCTTCCTATAAATTGTAAGGAGGGGCTTCTTTCTAAAGGTTGGACATTCTTGTTTTCCCCTCCCTTCTTCTCTTTGGCAGGTGAATTTGTGGAGTTCAAACCTCCCATCTAAAACTGTAATGCAACTTTGCCTCTTGGCATTTTGTAGTGTATTGTATCAATCTTTGGAGAAAATAATGCATGTATATGGATGATTCTCAACCCTCTCTGTGTTCATTTGCATCCTCCTGATCTTTCACTACAAATTTGGTTATCTGTGCATGATCTTGCATTGCATTTTAATGGTTTGTGTTTATTGGCAAGACAGGTGTTCTTCATTCCTCGGTGCATCACCTTTGTTAGTTTAGGTTTATTTTTATGCATCTTCTTACCCTGTCTCCTTGGAAAGTTAGATTAGGTTTTTGAGTAAACCCTCTACATTTTTATGTGTGCATCTGAATAGAGGAATAGGAACCGGCCTTCATCCGGAGAGCTTTCCCGATTCGCAAGGTCCCACACTTGGGAAAAGCTCCATGTTATGCAATCATGCTTGAGAGTCTCAACCCATCGAGTTGCAGACATTCAGGGGTGTTGTGATTCACCATCAATAGTTTTGGCATGCCCGGTGGGACCAAGAGGTCATTCCACAAGATTTGAAGGAATTTTCAAGAAATTTGGACTTAGAAATTGCAAGTTTTACAATTTCAGATTTTTTCACCTTCCAGGCTGAACTCCAAATCAATTTTCAAGGGCTTAACTTGCTCAAAACAAGTCAAAATTTCACCAGTTGATAGATCGGGGATAATCTTCAAAAGGGTATTCTTAGATTTTTGAGATTTTGACTTTCAAAATTTCATAGTTTTTAGTATTTCAGGTTTTCCCAGGTGTCGAGCATGTCCCAAGTTCTGACACGGTGTATTTCAAGTTTTGTAAGTTGCCTTGCATGACCTGAGTTTCACTGTACCTTTCGAGGGATTAGTAGCTACACAACAAGACCCGATAACCAATTGAAGAAGCTGTATCTTCGGGTCCTTCAAAGTTTTAAATTCTATTTTTAATATTGTCAGGTTTGGTGTGTAACTTGGCAGAATCTAGCCTTTTGAGGCTCATTCTCTAACACATCTGGTGACTCCGAAGGGATAGAATTCAGTGGTGTAGCAAAAAAAAGTTTCCCAGGCACATGAGAAGAATTCGAACCAGGTCTGATACTCGAGAAGAGGGGCTATTTGTCTACTTGCAACTATCACCAGGCAGAGGAAGGAGAGGAAGAGGACCACAAAGATCACCATCTCCACCTAACCGGACTTTGTCTACACCTCCACAGTAGACCTTTTCTCGCATCAACTAGAGTTCTTAGGCCAATCATAATGGCACATCTACCACCGAATCCCTTTGTCAATTTCACGGGCAGTAGTCCACTCACCCTAAATGCTCAGAATCAGGTTCTGGTTGCAGCGCTAAAGAATATCCCCTATTTCACAGGAGAAAATCATACTACTCCTATTGACCACATCCAGGATATTGCCAATGCATGTGCAATCCATGAAATAAATGAAATGGATGTTGCAGTCAAGTTGTTGGCTTCATCTTTTAAAGGTAAAGCCTTACAGTGGTTTAGGAGCCTAACAATAGGGTCTATTATGAATTGGAACCAACTTTGTTCAGCTCTTTGCAACCAATTCGGGAGAGGGTAGACAATTTGTCTTTATTGGAACAATGACGACAATCAAAAGAGCTCCTAATGAACAAATGACAGATTTCAACTTCAGATTCCAACGGACATGGGACAGGATTCCAATAGTTGTTAGACCAACCACGAAGGCATTCCTTTATTTCTTAAAGGCTATAAATTCAGACATAGCCATGATGATCCAATCATGGGAGGGACAATGCTGCGGGGCCTATGACACAGCTATCGGAGCGAGAGAACTGTTTGATCCAAGTGGAAAGCTTGCACCAGGCCACAATGCCTCTCTATCCGGATATGGGAAATCCTACTGACCAGATCAAGCACACGAGTTGAATCCCATTCCAACTCCTAGAAATCAAAGCAATAATGAGGCATCGACTTCTTCAAATACTTCAAAGGAATTGCAGGAGGTTATGAAACAGCTGCAGAACCTTGGAAATGAGCTGGTGACTATCAAAAGATAGCAAGCTCAAAGTGCTAGACCATATCAACCTCAAGCGCAGTACCAGGCTAGGCCCCCATACCAACAAAATAGACCACCAGCTCAGGCTGCAAATCAAAACCAAAACCAGGGACAACCTCAAGCTGCCAGGCCATTTTGACCATATGATCCAAATGCAATGACATCCTCAAGAGCCTTGGTTCCAACACAAAACAACATGGCACAGGAGTATGACTGGTGTTACCCTTGCAATCTACCTCACAATCAGTCAGCATGTTTCAATGGTGCACTAAATCAAGCCTTGATGGTGCAAACCATTGGTGTGTCTCAAGAACCAAGCCAAGTAGGGAATCAGTAGCAAGAAACACAACAACAAGAAGCACCTCAGCGAAACCACGTTGGCGATTGGCAAATGCGAAAGACTTACGTGGAGTTAACCAACAACCTTTTCAAGGCATGGCTGTCAACACACGGTCAAAGAAGAGAAGCATAGAAGAGGGGAAACCATCTAATCCAATTGTTTCTCAGCCCACTCCTACACAACAAGGGGTTATAGACCAAATGCGTTCCAATGTGCAAAATCAGCCTAAGGTACCTGTTGTAGCAACACATGCACTGTTCAAGCTCCAGAAAAGGTTGCGCCAAGTAAGGGACAACAAAAAGACAGATCATCCCCTTTCAACATCATCGATCAAATGAAGAAGACACATGTGAACATTTCCATGTGGGAATCACTGGCGATCTCAGGGCAATGAGATTTATTGCAAGCTACAATGGCTAATTGGTGCTACCCTCGAATGTATCAAACCGGACAGGAGAAAGTTCTCACTAATGCAGTGCAACTGGTGGGGGTCAACCAAGCAAGAATTTGAAGCCTCCACCATTCTATGTGTCATTGGTTGTTGGAAACCACTTGGTACACAACTGCATGATAGATTCAGGGGCAAGTAGTTCAGTGATGCTGAAGCAAATAGCGGATCAACTGGGTCTGAAGTATGAGCCAGTGTTGAAAGGAGTAGTACAACTGGATGGAACAACAGTTCGAATAGTTGGGGTCATAAAAGGGTTAAGCCTAACACTACATGCCTATCCTAATGTTACAGTTCTGCAAGATGTGTCTATGATTGACCTTCCAGCCACTCTTTGCGTTGTGTCTATCAAGAGACTTCACTGCAAAAATCGGTGGATATTTATCTGCAGATTGGTCACACATGATTTTCAGGATGAGGTATGGGGCCAAAGCAACAATCAGGTCAGAACCAATTGCCAATTTCCATATTGAACCTCATGTGCCAAGTCCTATCAATGCAAATTGCTCAGCCTTTGATCAGGAGGAGTGTTCAAAATGATCTAGAAATAGTACTAAGGTCGAGGAATTCTTGATTTGACTTTGGATGAATGGGAAAACAAGAGTCATGAATTTGACCCATACAAGGAAATTGAAGAATCTGAATTGGGCGTGTATTGTGTACACGAAGAAAATTCACCCATTCTGACATCATTCAGCCTGAACAAAAGGATGACAACAAAGTTTGGCAACTATTTTTCGATGGTTCGAGAAGCAGACAAGGTGCTGGAGGTGGTGCAATGTTGATTTCACCACAAGACATCAAATATTTTTCAGCTTTTCATTTCCAGTTTTCCTGTTCAAACAACACGGCTGAATACGAGGCATTGATTCATGGACTTCATTGGGCCAGGAAAAAGGGCATAAAGAACTTGCAGGTGTTCGGGGATAGCGAGCTAATCAT
Organism: Taxus wallichiana var. yunnanensis; assembly: GCA_018340775.1. Lineage (NCBI taxonomy): Eukaryota > Viridiplantae > Streptophyta > Pinopsida > Cupressales > Taxaceae > Taxus > Taxus wallichiana. The sequence goes on along the minus strand of CM031236.1, from coordinate 562,980,477 downwards.
CAACCAAGTCAGGGGACAACATGCTACAAAGAATGACCTCTTGAAGAACTACAAGAATAGGGTATGGGACCTCATTGAGGATTTGAAGCTTTGACATCGTGTCCATACCCGGAAAAAAAATGAAGCCACGGATAGGCTCACAGTAGTTGGAGCAACATTTGATGTGGTTGACAACATCAGAAGGGAAAAAACACAACCACATATCCATGTGATTGTGAGGCCAGATTCAGAGATAATAACACAAGTGGCGGTGTTTGAGAATGATCAACGAGATCATCAATTTTTTTGCAAGAAGAGGCTGAATTCTCGGCTAGGAATCGGGACAGACTAGAGCAGCGATGCGGGGATCAAGTAGTGCGGCTGCGGACAAATAAGCTTCCCAAGGGTTTAGTAACATTGGAGTCTATCTTGACCCTAACGACCAGTTCCATAAGGAAAAGGCTAACATACGAGTCAAGAGAGAAGATTGAGCCAATTCCGGTTGGGGAAGGAAAAACACTTCAAATTGGTAAAGTGGCCCTTTGAGCGGGAGAAATCAGATTTCATACTGACTTTGCCAAGAATTTCCAGATGTCTTCACTTGGAGCTATGAAGACTTGAGAGGATTGATCCAAAGTTGGCACAACATACCATAGAATTGGATCCAGATGCTAAGCCCATCAGGTAGAAGCAGAGACCAGTCAATCCTCACATTGAGCCTCTAATGAAGAAAGAGCTAAACAAGCTAATAGAGGCAAGCATTATATTCCCGATCAAGCACTCAAGTTGGTTGCAAACTTGGTTCGGTCGGGAAGAAGAGCGGAGAGAAATCAGGTTGTGTGTGGACTTAGAGACCTCAACAGGGGGCATCTCTCAAAGACCATTACCCACTTCCTTGATGGAACAAATATTGCAAGTGGTATCCGGTTCGGAGAGATTCTCTCTCTAGATGGCTACTCGGGGTATAATCGAGATAATGGTGAAAGAAGATGACCGAGTTCAAGATGGCTTTCACCACCAAATGATGGGGCACCTATGCCTACTGAAGATGCCATTTGGGCTATCAAATGTTGGAGCCACTTTCGAAGGGCAAATGGATATGGCATTCAAGGGATTGATCAATAAAATAGTTACGATATATCTTGACGACATCACTTGTATTCTCCAAAAATGCGTGGATCACCTCTTTCATCGAGGCGGTATTTGAGAGTGTAGAAGATTTGGGGTATCATTGAATCCCAAAAAATGCATATTCTTGGCTCACGAAGGAAAACTTCTAGGCCATATTGTTTCAAAGGAGGGGTTGACGATTGACCCAGAAAGAGTTGAAGCAATTCGAGCATTGCCATTGCCAAGTCACAAGAAGGCTCTTTAAAGCTTCTTAGGAAGGATCAATTTTGTCCATGGTTTGTTCCAAACTTTGCAGCTCTCGTAAAGCCAATAACGCTTGATGTTAAAGAAAGAGCATGGCATTTAAGTGGACATCTGAAGGCAAGGCAAGTTTTGAGGCAATAAAAGAGGCTATATCTCAAGCTCTGACTCTCATCAATCCAGACTTCTCCAAGGACTTCATGTTATATGCCTTCGGTGGTGGAGACACAATTTCTGCAATCCTGGTACAACAAAACAAAGAGGATTAGAACAACCAAGTTTTTTTCTTCAGTCAAGGCTTGGAGGAATACGAAACTAGGTACTCTTTCATTGAAAAGCATGTCCTTGCAGTGATCAGGAGCTTAAAGAAATTCAAGCACCTAGTCTCAAACAACAAGATCCAATTATTGGTCTCTCATGCGGGAGTCAAGGACTTCCTTCTAAACAAGGATCTGAATGAGAAACGTGCAGGATGGATCACTCGTGTCATGGAATATGACATCGAAATTAAGGTCACTAAGCTGGTCCATGGAAAGGGATTATGTGAACAACTAGCTTTGAGTCAGCAAGTTGAAGCAGGTGATGAAAAAGAGACTATCTTGGTACTACAGGATGGTCAAGAATAGGAAAATGATGATGTGCCCTCTCCTTGTTGGACTCAGAATATGATACACTTCCTACGAGAGGCCTATGCCCTCCAGAAATGAGCAAAGCAAAAGAGGAGATACTTTAGATTACAAGCCATTCCATATGTGCTTGTTGATGGTGTTTTGTTCAAGAAAGACATCAATGGAGTTCTATTGAGGTGCATTGGGACAGGTCAAATTGAGAGGGTGTTACGAGATTTTCATGATGGAGATTAGGAGGACATTTTTCCCACAGATAATAGCTCTCAAGATAATGAAGGCGGGTATTATTGGCCCACGGTGTTCGGTGAAGCTATATACATGGATAAGAAAGTGTAAGAAATGTGCACTCTTCACAGGCAAAGAAAGACTAGCAGCACTTCCATTGCACCCAATTTTGGTTGACCAACCATTTATGCAATGGGGATTGGACTTCATCGGGGTCATCAATCCAAACTCAAGCCAAGGCCACAAGTGGATTCTCATGGCAACGGACTATTTCACCAAGTGGACCGAAGCAGTAGCGCTCAAAGAAGCAAATGAGTCTAACATACTAGACTTTTATGAAGGAATAGTGACCAGGTTCGGTGTGCTGGCCACTATCATATCAGACAATGCATTGGCATTCATAGGTTCCAAGATTACAGAATGGGCTGTCAAGAATGGAATCTATTTGAGCACCTCTTCAAATTATTACCCACAGGGTAATGGACAAGCAGAGTCCACGAACAAGAATTTGCTAAGAATCATCAGAAGGACTCTGGATGAAAACCAAAGGACATGGCATACCAAGCTAAAATCAGCATTATGGGCTGACAGGATAACACCAAAGAGGTCTACAGGTAATTCTCCCTACAAGTTGGTCTATGGGAAAGAGGCAGTATTGCCTATATCATTAGAATTGCCAGCATTGGAGCTCATGAAGCGTTGGAGTTATGCGAGTTCGAACCAATGGAGGCGGGTATGCGAGTTGATGGAATTGGAAGAAATCGAGAGAACATGCGGTTCAAATGATTGAGAAGGATCGGGCCTTAGTAAAAAGATGGTTTGATAAGAAGGCAAAGCAAGGACCTTCCGGGGGGACCTAGTTCTGAAATGGGATGCAGATCGGGAAAAACCAGGAAGGCATTCCAAGTTTGATGCCATTTGGAGTGGCCCCTACATGGTCACGGGATGTAAAAGTAGTAATGCCTTCCAATTGTCTACATTGGATGGAGAAGAACTCCCGATTCCGGTTAACGGAATCTATCTTAAACATTGCTACTAAAAGGAAAAGGTTTACCCTTGTAAATATTAGCCTAGATTTCAATTCCTCTAAGTGCGGATGCACATTGTCTTGTTGTAGTTAGGTTTCAATTTCCCTAAGTGCTTCGGCACAGGTTTTGTTGCTCTCAGGTTGAATTTCTACAGTTCAGCATGCTCTCGGAGAAGGAGTTGCGGTATCAGGCTCGGGATCAGATATCAGGTTGGTTTTAGGTTATTGCTTATGACTCCATGCCCAATGGATTGCTAAAAGGCCACTGATCTTCTACCTAGCAGGCAGGTGATCCCGTTGAGTCACCAAATTGTTGTATATATCTCCCCCCAGGGTAAATATAGACAAACAAAGAATATGGAAATCAAAGAAACTCAAAACCTGACATTTATTTGCACACCACAGTTGGACATTTAGCGCGAGTTGGAGAAGGTGTTGACATGGAAAAATGCAAAAGTTGGCATGCGAGGTTGGAAGGCAGGTTCGAAAGATGTCGACATGGAAAAAGTTGCGCCTGTGCCTTGAAGGCAGTTGGAGGCGCAGATTGAAGGTGTCGACATGAAAAAAAAATCACACGAGTTGGAGCATGATCGAAAGGTGTCGACATGAAAAAATGCATGCACGAGTTGGCAAGTGGGAGAGTAGAAAAAGGTGTCGACATGAAAAAGTTGCGCCCTGGCGCGTGTTGGAAGCGCGAGGTTGAGAAAGGTGTCGACATGAAAAAGGCCCTTGCGCCCAGAAATGCAGGTTGAAAAAGTGTCGACATGAAAAAGTTGCGCCACAGGCGGAGTTGGAAAATGTCGCATGAAAAAGGCATGCACACATTTTCGACACCACATTTTCAGTGCTCTATGGCACACTTAAAAGTATGTTGACATGAGGATGGATGCGCCAAGGCACATCTTCAGGAGGCGCAACATTTTGAGCGTTGACACCCCGAACCCGACAGAAACAAACCACGACCCGATATTTCAATGGCCATAACTTTTCACGAGGGAGCTCGGATTCATGCAAGGTTGGACTTTTGAAAGCTTACAGGTCCTCTGTCCCAACTATGATTAGATATCTTTAATTGGGTGAGAAAAAGTTCTTCAAAAATGCAAAATACAGTTCACCATTTTTGGGTTTTTCTAGGGTTCTCACCTACCACCATAATGAGATGAATTAAATACAATCTGGAGGTGGTTGGGGTAGATTTGGAATTCCTCTCTCTTCCCTCTCTCATTCTTCCTATAAATTGTAAGGAGGGCTTCTTTCTAAAGGTTGGACATTCTTGTTTTGCCCCTCCCTTCTTCTCTTTGGCAGGTGAATTTGTGGAGTTCAAACCTCCCATCTAAAACTATAATGCAACTTTGCCTCTTGGCATTTTGTAGTGTATTGTATCAATATTTGGAGAAAATAATGCATGTCTGTGGATGATTCTCAACCCTCTCTATGTTCATTTGCATCCTCTGATCTTTCACTTGCAAAATTTGGTTATCTGTGCATGATCTTGCATTGCATTTTAATGGTTTGTGTTTATTGGCAAGACAGGTGTTCTTCATTTTAGTTCATAATCCCATGGTGGATAGTGGTGCAAGTCAACACCACCACCCTTTTTAGTTATGGAGATCATTTAGCTCATAATATTGATTGCAAATAAACATTAATACCTAAAGCAATTGTAGTATGAGCTGCTACGAGAAAAGAGTGTGTTTTAGCTAGATGGAACAAGCCAACTAATTTACAGTTGGCATCATCAATAATTTAGAAGTGACGTTACATGCTTTCCCAAATGTTTCTATTCTTCAAGATGTTACTATTGTGATTTACCTCCATACTTTGCCTTATGCTTATCTAGAGATATTCATGGCAAAAATAGGAGGTTATATCTCTTCAAATTAGTCATTTTATTTTCATTACAAGATATGGAACCAAAGGATTACTATCAATTTAGAGCCTCTTGTCTAAATTTCATATTGAGCCTCACTGCTTCAAATGCTTTCTGATAATTATTCAACTTTAGATGAATATAATTTTGATGAGGTAACACATGTTTCAATATTAGATTGTGTTTCTAATTTGTTTATGGATGAAAAATACATTGGAAGAACATGCTCATGATCCTTTAAAGGAAGTTTCTGGAAAACTTTGTTTGGTGTGTATTGTATGCATGAAGAAAATACACCACTTCCTCAACATGTCAAAATAGAAGCTTCAATAGAAGGGATTTGGAAGCTTCATTTTGATGGAGCTAAGAACAAGAAGGGACATGGAGCGAGTCAGATGCTCACTTCCCCAAGGAGCGAAAGGTATTTCTTTCAGCTTTGAATCTCCAATTTTCATGTACTTGCAATGTAGTGAATACTGAAGCTTTAATTCATGGCTTGCTTGGGCCAAAAGAGAGTTATCGAGTCTTGCTATGGTTTTTTGGTGACTCTAAGTTAGTTATTAATCAAGTAAGAAATTTCAATATTGATGTAAGATTCATTAATGAAGTCTTACAAGACATAGAGTTTCAGACTTAATGAAATATTTTTATGCTATTAACATTCGAGTCTATTCCTAGAGCTGAAATTAAGCATGCGAGATAGACTTCGCAGATGGGGTTAGTTTGAAGTGCTTCGGAACATATTAAAAATAGAAAAATCCAGCCTCATATAAAGTTAATTGTCAAGCCCTCAATACACGATAATGATTCAATTTGGCAAGTTTTTTAAAGTGATGATCAAATCTGCAAGTTTTTGCAACAAGAAGCTAAATTTTACGTAGTAAATCGGGATACATTACAACATTTATACAAAATGACTAGATTATTTAGTTTGAAAACAAATAAACTATTCTGAGGTCTCAGTCACATTAGAAGACATCTTCAACATTGATGATCAATTAAGAAAGGTCAAGACTAAAATGTCAACCCACGTTGATAATTATGAAGAGATCTTGGTTAATGAAGGGAAAAAGCTATTTCTTGGAAAGGTATGTTCCTCAACTAAAAAATAGTCATTTATTGATCTTTGTAAAGAATTTAAGGATGTTTTTTCTTGGAATTACCAAGACCTGAAAGGATTTGATCCCAATTTAGCACAACATACAATTGAGTTGCATCCAAATTCTAAACCTTTTAGGTAAAAACAAAGGCCTGTGAATCCCAAAATATAACCTCACAGATGAGGAAAGAATTATATAAGTTGATTGAATCGGGTATTATCTTTCCAGTTAAGCATTCAATTTGGGTTGTCAATCTTGTTCTTGTTAGGAAGAAGAATGGTGAAATCAAACTATGTGTAGATTTTAGAGATCATAATAAGGTTTCATTAAAAAGACCATTACCCACTCCCAAACATCGATCGAACTTTCTAAGAACAGTCTCAAGTTTAGATAGACTATCTCTTCTAGAAAGTTATAGTGGATATAATCATATTTTAGTCAAGGAAGAAGATAGATATAAAACAACCTTTACCACTAATTAGGGGTACTTTTTCTTACAAAAGGATGCCTCTTTGGTCTTTCAAATGTTGGTGCAATGTTTCAACGTGTAATGGACATGGATTTTCATACTTATTAAATAAATGCATCCTCATTTATTTGGAAGACTTGATGTTACTATATTTTCAAAGATTATAAAGAACATCTAATGCATTTAAGGAAGACTTTTCAGTTGTACTGCAGAAATTTGGAATATCTTTGAATCCATTAAAGTGTATCTTTTCGATTACATCAAGGCAAGCTACTTGGTCATATTGTTTCTAAACAAGGTTTAGCAATTTATCGCTTCGTGATCAAAGCCATATCACAACTATCATTGCCCCATCATAAGAAGGCATTATAGTTTTTTCTTGGAAAAATCAACTTTGTTAAGATTTGTTCTAGATTTTGTAGCATTGGTTAAACCACTCACATCTATGCTAAAGAAAGAAAAAAATTCTCTTGAACCGAGTGTGAAGGGGGAGAAGGATTTGAATCATTCAAAACAACTATCTCTCAAGATCCTACTCTTAGCAAAATCTAAATTTCTGATCAAGATTTTATAATGTATGGACTTGCAGGAGCTGAAAAATCTTTGATTATATTACCTCAAGTCAATGATGAAAATATTGAGCAACCTATTGCTTTCTTTGGATAG